>JZKD02S1673340.1:204582-218626 GCA_000966675.3 Picea glauca
CCTTATCTTTTCCTATATATAAGAAAGAGGTTCAATCCTTCTTGGGTAAAATCATTTTTCTAAGAAGGTTCATCTCTAACTTTATTGAATTAGTGAAGTACATTACAACCATTCTTAGAAAGGGAAATGAGGTGAAATGGACTACTGATTCTAGAGATTCTTTTGACCAAAATGGTTGTTGTTTTTCTACAGAAAAATGCAGATGGATTAGAGCAACCTATTTCCTTTTTCAACAGAGCATTGAGGGATGTGGAAATGAGATATGATATCATGGAAACACAGGCATATTCTTTGGTCAAATCCCTCAAGGCTTTCAGAATATATGTTATGCATTCAAATATTGTTGCATATGTCCCTTCAGCCTCAGTAAATGACATATTGATCATGCCTGACACAGATGGGAAGAGAAGCAAATGGATTTCTAAAATTATGGAATTTTACCTTGAAATGAAGCCCACTAAATTGGTGAAAGGACAAGGTTTAACCAGGTTTCTGGCTGAATTAAATTTCAAAGCCTTGGGGGCTAATTTCATGAACATAAACTCAGAAAATCAGCAAGCTGAGAATGTTGATAAAATCTCTCATGTCATCCCCAACTTGGAAGAATGCACTTGGTATAAAGACATCATACATTTTATGCAGACGTTGCGGCCTCCTAATCTCTTGGACAAGAAAAAGGTGAGAGATTTGAAA
Organism: Picea glauca; assembly: GCA_000966675.3. Taxonomy (NCBI): domain Eukaryota; kingdom Viridiplantae; phylum Streptophyta; class Pinopsida; order Pinales; family Pinaceae; genus Picea; species Picea glauca. The sequence continues at coordinate 205,276 of JZKD02S1673340.1, forward strand.
CTCAAAGCAATCAAATATTGTCTAATTGATCAGGTTTTGTATTGGAAAGATCCTCTCAGAGTTGTTTTGAGATGTCTATATCCACAGGAGGCCCAAAGGGCCGTAAATGATTTTCATGATAGATTGTGTGGGAGACATCATTTTTGGAGGACCACATCTTATAAGATCCTCAGAGCTAGGTATTTCTAGCCTAGCATGTTTACTGATGTTTGTGCAAAAATTAGAGCTTGTGTCAAATGCCAAAAATTTTCTGGAAAGCAGCTGCTCAAATCTTTGCCTTTGAAACCTGTGGTGGTTTCTGGACCTTTTCAACAGTGGGGTCTTGAATTCATTGGAGAAATCCACCCAACCTCAAGTGGTCAACACAGGTGGATTTTGATGGCCACTGATTATTTCACCAAATGAATAGAATCTATTCCTACAAGGAGTGCCTCCCATAAGTTAATCATTAGCTTTCTTGAAGATATCATGTCCAGATTTGGTTGTCCAAGAAGGATTGTTACTGACAATGTTGCCTCCTTCAAAGTTGAACCATTGATAATGTTTTGTGAATAGTATGGTATTGAATTAATCCATTATACTCCTTACTACCCCCAAGGAAATGGTTTGAAAAAGTCCTCTAACAAGAGCCTCATAAAGATCATCAAGAAATTGTTAGAAGACAATAAGAAAAAATGGGAATCAAAGATAAAAATTTCCTTATGGGTTGATAGAGTTACAACAAAGAGATCACTTGGTGTTTCCCCTTTTCATATTGTGTATGGGGTTGAGGCAATCTTTCCTACTCAGCTTGCCCCGCCTATGGCAAAATTCCTCCAGGACTACCAAGGAGAACCTGACGATATGGTCAGAAGGATACAACAACTGGTAGAAGTACAATAGACTAGGGAGAAGCTACTTGATAAATATCAGGACCATCAACAGAAGATAAAATGAACCTTGGAAAAGAAGGTAAGCAAGGAAGATTTTTAGCTGGGAGATCTAGTGCTCAAGTGGGATGCACCCAAGAAAGACAAAGGAAAACATGGTAAATTTGAAGCCTTATGGATCGGTCCTTTCAATATTTCTGAGGTATTTTCAAATAACACATATGAATTGCAGAACTTGGAGGATTCCTAAGTTTTTGGTGGCCCTATCAATGGGCACTTTCTGAAAAGATATTTTTCTTGAAGCCATGATTGGCTTTCCATCCATTGTAAATACCACTTTCACTTTTATTTCTGTTTAAATAATTGACCCCATGACCCAAAAGATAAGGCACTTAAGCTGCTTGTTCTTGGAATCTCACATGGAGCATGCCATCCCCTGTGGAGCCAATGTTATCACATGAAGTTTTCAAGGGTCGCAGGTGGTAGTCTTGAGCATAGGAAAACAGGCGGGTGTATTTTTCAACAATAGAGATCCCCTTGTGTAGTTCAATTTAGTGCCATCTCTAGGCACGATTTGAAGGATGTTAGAGTTGGAAGACAGATAAAATTTAGCGGGGGTGCTAAAATAGAAGGTGCGCCCATATCGCAGGTCATGGCCAGATCAATGACCACACTTTATTTCGAGGCCACAACATGCTCGGGCGTTAAAATCCAAAAACAGGCCGAAATCCAAACCATGGTATTGCAGGAGAGATACATGGCGGAAGGTGGTGAGTTTTAGGCCCAAAAGTCGTCAAGCCTCATCCTGATCCCGAGAAGAAATCAATTAATGAACAAGGACAGTTAGTTGAAACCTCGGCTCACTCCATAAATGAAAAGCATGGAGGGTCTGGCCGTGGAGACAGAACTGTCAGCCCAAGGTACCACGATGTATGGTTTTTCCTGCAGGCCTATGTTGATCTGATCTTGCGTCTGATAGAAGGATACACACACAGTCTGACAGAAGGATGCATAGATGAAGAGCCTTGGATGTGATGGCCATCTCGAGCTCCTAGCGGTTGTCCATTGTTTTGGGTATAACAACATAAGTTGAAGAATATGTTATGGTCGATGGTTGAGCAGAGCTCCCTATTTGTAATAGTTTAATAATAGAGTTGTTCTCTGGTTATGTATGATACCTAAGACTTTCTTATTAATAGAAGTCAATTTCTTTCATCATATTGCTTCCTCTTGTGATGAAACACTCATACATGGATGATCGAGATGAGAAGTTGTAGTTGTATTGTAATGGAGGTTTGATTATAATGCTACTATGATCTATTTTAGTATTTTCCTTTCACTGTCCTATTTCCTCTTACGCTGAAATGCTCATGCATGGACGATCCAGACGAGATGTTGTAGTTTTATTATAATGGAGGTTTGATTATAATGTTGTTGTGATATATTTTAGTATCTTAAAGGTCGGATGCTCATGGCGAACTTGTCCACATTCTTCACTAATTCTTCCTTCTGCTCACCTTTATCCTAAACCACTGACTAAATTTAATGAGAACCTCATTTTCTTATGCATTGCTAGTCCAGTTTTCTTCATTAAAACATTCTCATGCTGAGATTTGTCCATCTAACCTCCACTCATAAACCTACCTCCACAAACATTTTTATGGGTACTAGGCTTATCCTCCTACTATCTGAGGGTGTATCTCAGTGTTAACAAAAGCTACTAAACGTGCTAAAGAGGCCCAACAAGTTTTTTTTTCCCAGAAAAAAAAAACCCTCTTTTGTTCCTCACCCTTGAACCACTAATCCTAACCCCCCTATCACTCCCCTCAAGGTCCATAAATTAACTAGGGATGAAATGGCTGAGTGCCAACTGAAGGGTCTTTTTTATAATTGTGATGAAAAATATTTTTTGGGGCGCAAGTGTAAGGAACATAAAAATTTTATGGCCATTTCCTAATATGTTCCCGACGAATATGTGACAGTTTCACTTGTTGAAGAGCCCTCCCTTCATGATGCTACCCAGGATTCCACTGACCCACCTGAAGTTGAACCACTCATTTCCTCACATGCCCTCACTGGATTCTCTACTCCACAAACCCTCAAGATCATCGACTATATTAAGAATAGGAAGGTCATCATCCTTTTTGATAGTGGTAGCACCCACAATTTTATTCATCGTCGCATTGCCTAGGAAACCAATTGCTATATTTGTTTTGTCAATAATTTTCAAATCATGATAGCCAATGGTGGGACCATGAAATGTGGTGGGAGTTTTGAAAATGTACGTCTTCAAATTGGACATTATCACCTGAAATATAATATGTTTTCCATTGAAATGGGCGGTTGTGACATTATGATAGGTTTTGAATCATTACGCACTTTGGGTCCCATTATTATGGATTTTAAGGAATTAACCATGCAATTCCAACAGGAGGGAAAAAGGTATCACTTCCAAGGTTTCACAGTTGGTTCCTCCGAGATCATCAGTTCCCATCGCATGGAAAAGATTCTTAAGAAAGGCCACTGTAGTATTATTTCTCAACTCCATTCTATTCACGCGGTTGAGACACCCTTTGTGCATCTTGACCTCCAAGATATTCTCTCCAAACACCAAGATTTTTTTTCCACTCCTTAGGGACTTCTTCCTTCTCTTGGTTTTCATGATCATTCCATACCCCTTGTTCCTGGAAGTATTCCTCCCAATGTTCACCCTTATCATCATCCCTTTTCCCAAAAGAATAAAATTGAGAAAATAATGCAGGAATTGCTACAAGCGGGTGTTATCCACCCTAGTACCAACCCTTATTCTTCTCCTGTGGTTATGGTAATTAAGAAACAAGGTACTTGGCACATGTGTCCCAAATTTTGTGCCCTCAATAAACTCACCATCAAGGACAAGTTTCCCATTCCTTTCATTGATGATCTCTTGGATGAATTGAGTGGTGCTCAGTATTTCACTACACTTGATCTATGTTCTAGCTGCCACTAGGTGCGTATGAAAGACGATGACATCCCCAAGGGTGCCTTTCGAACTCATGAGGGTCACTATGAGTTCTTGGTCAAGGACTTTGGCCTGTGTAATTCCCCCTCCACCTTCCAAAGCCTCATGAATCATGTGTTTCATCCTTTTCTTCGTCATTTTGTCTTAGTTTTCTTTGATGATATTCTCATATATAGTAAAACTTGGTAATCCCATCTTTCCCATGTGGATCAAGTTCTTCATCTACTCTCTCAGCATCAACTTTTCCTCAAACACTCTAAATGTGCCTTTGGTGCCTCAGAAGTCGATTACTTGGGTCATATTGTTGGCAAGGATGATGTCCGAGTAGATCCTAATAAGATTGAAGCAATGAAAGATTGGCCTCACCCCAAGACTATCAAAATTTTGTGTGGTTTTTTGGGTTTGACATGTTATTATCATAAGTTTTTTTAGAATTATGGAAAGATTGTGGCACCTCTCACTGCTCTACTTAAAAAAAATTCTTTCACTTGGACTCTTGTAGCTGATCTAGCATTTCAATCATTGAAGGTGACTATGTGCACTACTCTGGTCTTGGCCCTTCCTGATTTCACAAAGACCTTTGTCCTAGAATGTGATGCCTCCATGAGAGGAATTGGAGCAATCCTTATGCAAGAGGGAAGACCTTTGGTCTTTACCAACAAACAATTATCAGAATGCCATTTGGGCCAATCAATCTATAAAAAGGAAATGTTGGCTATTTTGCATGCAATGGATCTTTGGCACCTTTATCTCTTGGGGAAACGATTCCAAATTAAGACAGATCATTAAAGCCTCAAGTATTTTATGGAGAAATGACCTTCCTCTCCAGAGAAACAAAAATGGGTAACTAAACTCTTTGGATATGATTATGAGATCATTTACAAGAAAGGTAAAGAAAATGTGGTTGCCGACGCTCTTTCTCAAAAATATGAAGATGAAGGTTCCCTATTCTCCCTATCCTTCATTGTACCAGATTGGCTCCAAGATGTTTGCTAGGAATGGCTACAAGATCCTAAAATTTCACATCTAATCCAACACTTGCAAGCCAATTCTCCAGTTTCCCCAGGGTACTCTTGGCACAATGATGAGATTTGATACAAATGTCGTTTGTATTTAAGTAAACAATCGCAACTTAAATCCACGATGCTTTATGAGATTCATGCTACTCCCACAACTGGGCACTCAGGGTTTACCAAAACCTATGATAGGGTCAAACGTTCTTTTTTCTGATATGGTACGAAAAATGACATTCACACTTTTGTGGCAGAATGTGATGTTTGTCAATGTAACAAGGGAGAAACCATCAAATCCCCTGGTACACTCCAACCACTTCCAATTCCACCCGCTATTTGGAGGGACATTTCTATGGATTTCATTGTGGGATTACCTAAATCAGGCAACAAGTCAGTCATCATGATGGTAGTTGATTGTCTTTCCAAGTATGCTCATTTATGTGGTCTTCAACATCCATTTACTGCATCCATTGTGTCTCAACTTTTCATGGATCATATCTTCAAGCTTCATGGCATGCCTCATTCTATTGTTTCTGATTGAGATCCCACTTTCACCATCAATTTTTGGCAAGAACTATTCAGGATACAAGGCACCCAATTCCATCTTAGCACCACCTATCATCCCTAGATTGATGGTCAAACTAAAGTTGTCAACAAGTGTTTGGAGACTATTTGAGGTGTTTTTCCTCTGAAATAAAAAATCAATGGGCTTACTGGTTACCATTAGTTGAATGGTGGTACAACACTTCTTACCATACAACTACTTGCATGACTCCTTTTGAAGCAGTATATGGACAAAATCCACCTTCTGTTCTCTCTTACATGCCAGGTGTCTCGAAGGTTTAGGCCATTGACCAAACACTTACAGTTATAGAATCTATTATCCGCACCCTCAAAGAGAATTTGGTAATGTCTCAAAATCACATGAAGCAACAAGCTGATCAAGGTCACTCAGAATGTCAATTTGTGGAAGGAGACCAGGTATTTCTTCGACTGCAACCTTATAAAAAAACTTCACTTAAAGCCAAACATTGTCAGAAATTGGCACCCAAATTTTATGGTCCTTATATAGTTCTCAAGTGCATGGGACAGGTGGCCTATCAGTTAGCTTTTCCTAGTTCTTCTAAGCTCCATCATGTTTTTCATGTCTCTTTCTTAAAGAAGGTGATTGGAACTAAGTGCTAATCTCAAACCAACCTTCCCGAGTTGGATGAAGAAGGATCCATCTAGTTGTAGCCACAAGTAGTTTTGGACCAGTGTGAGCATCGTATTCATCAACTTACCATCAAGGAAGTGTTAGTCTAGTGGAAAGATACAACTCCTACAGATGCCACCTAGGAGCCAACTACCATTCTGCAAAAAATTCCTCATCTCAAGCCTTGATGACAAGGTTGATTTTAAGGGGGAGGACATGTTAGGGACCTAAACTACCTAACCCCTCAAGTGGGTAGAATAATATATTTTCATGTAATAAAGGTCAATATTAATAAGGCCTAGAAATAAGGAGGAATAATTCAATTGTAAGAAGACCTAATAGAAGCTTCCGCTTCTAGAAGGATATTCCTCTAGATTGTTCTTTTGGATAGATATATTTAGTATAAATAAGAGTAGAGGGTATGAGAAGTTTTGTGTTGGAAAATTATTGTAATAGAGCTCTGCTCTGCTTGAGGTTGCCCCCTTGAAGAGGCAAGTGAACATTGTTTCCTATCAATAAAGGTATAATTCTGGTGTTCTAGTTCCATATAATTTGTTGTTCCATTGTTATCTTTGCATATTTCCGTATTTTGTTGCTATCTCAGTATTATTCTCTGCATTATTTCTCTATTATGCTAATATAATAGATCCGATACCTTACATAGATAATGATTTTGAGGATTGGTCATTCAATTCATAGAAAGAAATCATGGAATACATTTTTCGTGCATAAATGAAATGGTTTAATGATTAATGGTTTAAGTACATTCAATACAAATCATCATGCATGAATGAAGATTGTGTTGTAATGGATAATGGTTATAGAATATGGTTGATAATAAAAAATAAGTTGATGAAGGGACCAAGGAAGTGGATACAAAAATAATGGATATGAGTGTAAGGTAGAATAGGGATAGAATATGGAATTATAGGATATGTCATATATAAATATTAAAATGAGCTCAAGGCTAATGTGGTTTAAGACTTTCCACGTTTTCAATAAAATAAAATAAAATAAAGAGTTGTATTATTATCTCAAGTTTACCTTAATGCAACTTCCACAAAATGATCCATGTTGAAATTGATGTCTGTAAAGAGAAATTAAACTTGAACTTGTTGTGTATTGAGATGAACCAACTGAGTGTTAATGATGAGAATAACCATTCGCTGATGTTGAGACTTATTGTTTCACAAAAATGAAACAAAAATGAAACAAAAATTATTGATGTTGTTGATGTATACATGTAGAGTGATGGATAGAAAAAACTAGAGTTGCTTGGGCAACTATAGACCCTTATCTTGAATCTAATGAACTTTGTATTGAAAGACAAACTCAACTAGCTTGTTATAGGTCATTCTCTAACTAATATAGGTTCTTGTAACTACTGAAGACGATGGTTACAAAGTGCATGTAGTTGATTAAAATACCAAAAATATGAATGTTGAAGCTACTATTAGAGAAACCCAAGGCTAGTCATCTACAAAATCATCTTTGAAACACTAAAATACTATCAAGAATAGAGAGAGCTAGGACATTGGAACTTTTTTTGAAAATAACCATGTTAAATTTCACATGTTGGACGTTGGAAATAGAGCTCTGAACTTTGGTCTTGATAATCATATAAGTTTTGTTCTGACTTGGTTGCTCTGCACAAAAATACACATGGAACCTGATGTTCTTGAATTTTTTTTTCTACAATGTTTCCACACTTGAGAGTTTACATGTTCTCATTCCTTTAAAGTAAGTGTCTGATAACCTCAAGATAGAGAAGAATTGGCCCATTTGAATTGTGTTCGCTTAATAGGTTGATCACACTTGGTATGGTAGTCAGAATGGACATAGTGGGTTCAAATACAAGGTGGAGGGTCCACAAGTGTAATCCCCAATCAATGAAGTGTCATATCTTTCCAAACAATAATATTCATAGGTGCTTCCATATGTGTGGACAAGAAGCAAGTAACCTCACTAAGGTACATGTTAGCTCCCCAAGTGCACAAAGTATTAAAATCCACCAACAAACTCAAAGTATTTCAAGCTCCTAACTAATCTCCAAATATGCTTATTTGAAATAACATGAAAGGGATACAAGCTGAAATAAAAGGACCGTAGTTTGATGTTGGAGACTAATTCTGCTACAGGGAAAGATACTGCAACAAGAATGACATCCTCTTTTATTTTCAAACTGTTGGAAACTGAAAATTATTGTTAGACTCACACACCAAATAACCTTCACCATAAACCCACATCTTAGCACAATTCTATCTATGTGAATAAATTTTACTGAAGTCGAACATAGGGAGAATTCATTGGATTACCGACCATTAATGGATGTCATTAGCCAATAAGAAACAACTCACCATTAATGTCAGTGAGTGTTAAGGTTCCCTATTCCATATTTCTAGTTACGAATGAATATGTTGAAGTTGAGTCACTTGCAAGATCTGTGAGTCAAGAGACATTGTTGATAGCGAAGAGGCATACCATTAATGTATGCAAGTCCCAAGGTACTACAAACATCTCTAATCTCATTCCTAGATGATGTGTTGGAGTTGATGGGATGCGATTTGTTAGAAGGTGGGCCTTAAGGATTCCCACATCACCCGACATGAGCATAAAACATAAATTATTTTGAAGAACCATAATAAGATATTCAACCAACATGCAAAACTTTATGGAGAGTTTTTCGCGCCAATTGCCTAGTTTTCAAGCAAAACTCATGTCTAGTTGTGACGGTAAATTGGTTTTCACAACTGAACTTTTTTTTCTCTTTACTATTCTATTTATTTATTTACACTATCCTAATTTACTTGGAAAAGAAAAAAAATTCTCAAGTGTAGGAGTATTTCCAATCCATCCATTTATGCAACGAGATCTCTGTTAAAATCATATCCAAATTTGAAAAGTATACCTCCATGATTGTTGGGATATGAGAGACCAGTTGTTCTAGTTGATATGGTGCCAAGAAATGTTGAAAAATAAGGTAGTATGGTGGCCTACTAACCATGTGGAACTAAGTTTCAATAAATTCTTTGTCTCCTCGACCCTCTTTGGTTTTAATTCCATAGCGTTCTTCATAAAATTTCTCATGAAACTCTTGAATGCACAAGGGATCTGGTGACAAACATGCGATAAATTCTTTGATATTTGGATCTAGTGTCTGTTCTCCATCTGATGCTATCCATGAGTCTTATATATTCTTGCAAGGATTATTGAGGAAGACTTCTAGGTGTTCTTATTATGGATCGGGCTCATGGATCTCCTCTACTTCTCGAGATGTAGATTCCTTCCTCGTGACAATTCTGAACTTCAGACAAGGGTTCAAGAAATTCATTTTAGTGATAAGTCCTTCTTTGCTCAACAAATTCTTGAACATTTTCAAGTTATTTTTTCTAGTCTAGAGATTCTACTCATAAATGGATTAGTAGTATGGGGGTTCTTATAGAAACTTAGAATAAGGAAAATAAATGAAATCAATAGAAATGAAAACACACCACTCAAAGAAAACTTAAGCAATCTGAAAAAATGTCATGTATTCAAACTCCTCATGCTACCGAGACCATGTTGTCACCAGGTTATTTGTTTAGATGAGTTATCTCTTCACAAATAAAACCCACTTGCATTAAATGGAACACACTTGCATGAAAGGAAACAATGAGGCTTAGAAGAAACTCACTAAAGTGAATGCATCAAGATTTTATACATCAAAAAACTTTGTAGTGAGGTCACATTTACATGTTACCTCTTCTCCTCCCCCAAGTTGCGATTGTAACTAAATTACACACAAAATAGGAAACTTGTGAAAACAACCTACCTATGCTCTAATCCCTTTAGCATATCCCGAACAACGATGCCCAAAATATTAGGTTATTTATATGCATAAATCCTTGACATTAAATCTATCAATCCCACTGTTTGTAGACTTTGAGATGCAAGCACATGAAACGCAGGATTAAAGCCTATCCGACCCTAACAAATAAATGTTGGTAATAGAAAAAAAATAGAAAAATACTTAAATGACAATGAAAGGTATTTAGTTCATTGGATGCTTGATCAAAGAGGTGCTTTGTTGGTTCAAAGAATACAAAATTCCATTTATATCATGTTCTTAAATGTTCCTATAACTTTCTATGAAGACAATGTTTAACTCAAATATTCAATGAAACTTATATTCATGTAGGTTACTAATGAAAATGAAAACATGCAATCAATCATTTCAAAGGAAAACATAAATTGTAACTCAATAGAGATGTCACTTGTTCATTGGACTGATGACATGGTATTTTTGATGGCTCAAGTCACATTCTTTCATTCTCATCACTTGAATGTTCCTGTGACACAATGTTCCTGAAGATCTATTCCCTGCAAGGATCCACATAAAAAACTCATACAAGAAAGATGGATCTAGTATTCAATTGAACAACTAGAAATAGAAATGAACTAATGTGATATTTAACTAACCTAATTCTTATTGTAACAAAATGTAAACTTACTATACTCTTCAAATCTAAATCTATAGAAATTAAATTGCAATGAGAGACAAGTTGGTGGGCTCTCCCAACTGGCCTCACGCTACTACAGAGTTACATAACTAAAAATGCATCATAAACACACAAATTTGTCTAACTATGGAAAAACATTAATTAACCAACGAATTGCCTTTTGATCTCTTAAATGATCTTTGCATGGGAAATATGATAAAGAAGAACGATAATTTGGTAAAGAGGAAGGATTAATATAGGTCAAAAGGGTAGGTGGCAATGAAAATGGCATCAAAGTATAGGTCTGATATGACTCACATTAAAAAAAAACAATGTGTGGAGTTATTCAATCCCTATCTCATTAGTGGTAGAAGAGCTTAGCATCCTTTTTTTATAACTCCATGATATTTGGAGCATCTTTGTCTTCATGTGTTGAAATCTAAGTGCACAAATTATCCATATGTCCTTCTTCCTCTATAATATGCCTTCCCATATCTACCTGTGCATTGAAATTCATTTTTCCAGTGTAGAGAAACTCTAAAATGCCTCCACACATCTATGAAACCCTAATCTACCATGTCAATCGTTGGAAGACCATTGGCATTCTCTAGCATAGGTTTTCAGTTCATTGGGAATTATTTTTCTCTCCACAAGCATTTTAATTAGTCGTCGGATGAATGTTTTGCCAATTTCTCATGTAGAAAATTGTCAACGACCAAGGTTCCCAAAATCTTAGTGGATTCCTTCTTGGCATATTGGCTCCTTGGTTTTGGAGAATACTGTTGAGTCTAATCATGTAGGTTTTAAACATGTCTCTAAAAAGAACCCTCGTGCAACCACCTTCAAAACAACAACAATATTTAATGTCTGTGAGTCTAATAGACCATTCCCATCACCTAATTGCATTAACACGAAAGAGTACTTTTTTTTTAGGGAAATCACTTCATTCATGTCCAAGGGTTATTTCCATCACATTTTTCCTAAGTACACTTCCATTCACTGGTTTTTTTTATTTTGTTGTGATTCCCTTCTCTTACATTAGTGCTAATGACCTCTTCTTCACTCAGAGTGATGTGATTCCCTTCATTTGTAAGGGTTCAAGTGTACTTTTCTTAAACATGTGTGAGAAACTGTTCACTCCAATATAGGTGCATGAATGGATTCGAAGAATTCTATATAATGAAGGAGGATAATAAAGTTTGAGATCTTTTGCTTTGGAAATTTAAGGAAAAGGATTGGTATATGGCATAGGTAGTTGATTGAGGGCTCAGGGGCTCTCGATCATGATGACTAATGGGCTGGTTGGGAGGGGATTCGTCCCCCCCCACTCTGTTGCAACACACATGATCAAATCTTGGAGCGCAACGTTTCAACATGTATAACATTGTAATAAGTCAATGTCTTCACCCCTCAAGTAAGTCTCTCACCACTTGCTCAATCTTGTCAATTATGTAACCAAGATCATGTATTTCTACTTTGTTTATTTAATTGTTGCAAATTACTATAGAATTTGGGCCATTCCACATTTATGGATGAGATTTACCTTCATTTATACAACATCCGTTTCCTTTTCTTAAACGAGTGCAATTAGCACTCCAAACATTGTGATTTCCCATTGCTCAAACAAGTGTGACACCATTCTCTTTGGTTGTAGCTTTGAAAGAGGAGAAACAAGTCCCTACATATGGCCACTAGGGAAAGTGATGCTGGATTTCTTTTACAACAAACTATCTCTCCACTTATAGAGGTATCTTCCCTCATTTTGTAGCACTTAGAGATTATGAAGAAAGGAGTTGTATTATGAAGAGAAATTGGTGGAAAAAATGCATTCTCTGGTTTCCATTGTTGGTGTGGTGCTTAGTGGAAAAGAAAACTATCTAGAATGGTCAAGGAATATCAAGAACACTATGATCTTCAATGATATTTGGGTGACATTTGTGATGGAAATACCAAACCTACCAAACCAATAGCAGACAAAGAGCTTTCGATATGGACAAATAAATACAAGAAAGCTTATGCCTTGATTTCTTCTTGTGTAAGTGAAGAGGTGAGTCGTGATATCGAATCTATCAAATATTCTTGGAGTGATTTGAAGAAGTTGAAAGACCTATATGATTCACATTTAGAATTAGAGCTAATTTAATTGTTGATGAAGCTCTTCAACCTCGAAATGAGGGATAGTGATCCCATGGATTTAGCTTCTAAAATTAAAGCTATCATGCACAAAGTTTATGCTACTAGTTTGAAGATAGAAATTTGTCTTGTGACCTTCATTTAGGCACTCTACCCCACATACTCTCACTATCAGTAAAATTTAGAGCTTTAGTTCTTAATTTTTAAATTAATTCATTCCAACTAGATTCCACGGTATATAAAATTTCTATAAAATCTCATAAATTAGTATAAAACTTCACCATTCTATTCCAATTATGGATACGTGTGTTCAAACTAAGATCAAATCCTATTATGCTTATTCCAAATTCTTATGTTCTAAGAACCGTTTACCTTAGGCCCTTCTCATTTTCGATATTTGTATAGTTATTAGTCCCTGCCGTAGGCATAGAGGGTCTATAGTGATCGATAATTCGTTGACCTAGTATTAGTTTGTTCGTTGATCACAAATATTTTCATAATATCTATTGTTGGAACTAGGGAACAAAAAGCATTGATTTTTATATAATAAAAAGTACCATATATGTCATGATTTGATTGGATAACAAATTGGAGGTCTTATTGCCGGCTTCGCTATTCCCAATGTTTTATATGTTAATATATCCAAACTTTTTGATCGTATA
>JZKD02S1673340.1:265409-283990 GCA_000966675.3 Picea glauca
ATGGTTGCATCTCTGATACATTTCTGTTATATTATTGAATATCTGCAATATCTCTGTGCATTTCTTTATTATATCTCCGCTCTCATTTCGTGCCGAAAATAATCCGGATCAAATAAGAATTTGGAAAAATTCATTGTTACATATTTTGATCTGTGATGAATTTGGGGGAAAACGATGATAACCATAGCGAAATCCCCAAATTCGTGAACAAATTTGAGTTTTGAATGCCTCAAAATTGTCTAAGAGGCTTAATGGCATCAATCGACCAGATTGCAAAGTTAGATTCAACCTGCAAGGTCAAAATTCATGTTCTAATGGTGTCCAAAGTAATTGGGTGAGTTTGATGAATCAATGACCAATATCACGTTTGATCTTGAGATAAATGACCCAGATTCTTCATGATTTTATTAAAAACTTAAGACTTTTTGTAGTTTTTCAATTGGAGTCGATCGACAGTCAATATTTTCTTTCAGATTTTTGCAAAAGAAGAGAATCCACGACCAAGATTCAGTTTCACAAATTGGCGAAGTTAAATAATCGACAGTCAAGATCCATTTTCAAAGGTTTGGAAAATGGATTGGATCGACAATCAAGATTCATCGGTGGAGATGGGAAAAGTTTGGTGAATCAACAATTAATATCAATTTTATTGAGAGATCGATGGCCCATATTGAGTTGGGATTTGGGTTGAAAATTTCTAGGTGTTGGAGTTCACCAAGAAATATCATTGAAGGTCGATGGTTGGGTTAGTGGAATGATAAAAGTGCTTGTCTCGGTCAAAATAAATCTCCGACCATCGATGGCCAATGATCAGGGATTGACATAATTTAGCAATAGGTTTCATGCATCCAAAGGAAATCTTTGATCACCGATGGCTAATGATCATGGGTCAACATATTTAGGGAGGTGTTTAATTCATCAAAAATAAGTTGTAAATAACCAATAAAGGAAAGAGGATGTTGATGTGTCATGACACATCAACATCCATGTGTCATGCCACATTAGCCAAAGTGCCATGTCAGATCTATGTTTCATGTCACATCAAAATCTATGTGTCATGCCACATCAACATAGTTTCCACGTCGGACAAGAGATGGTCAATGATTGATGGTCAAGGTTTGAAAAAATTATAACTAAGTTGGTTGTTAAAGGAATTCATCAATGACCGATCACCGATGATCGGGGATCGACTATATTTATGGGAAACATTTGGTTTTCGAAGAGAAAATACCAATGGTCTATGGACAATGATCGGGGCTTGGAGAAGTAAATGAGCAAGTTTGACTTACCAAAGAAATCTTCGATCGTCAATCGTGAGAAAGTTATAGTTGAAATGGTTAAGGTAAAATTTCGTCACTAGTTTACTTCTAGAGGACATAACTCCTTGCTTAGAAGTCCATTTAAGGCACAAGAGCAGTCTATGGAAATTTATGAACCATAAAAGACAACCATGGAGCCAAATTTGGAATTTGGATATGTAAAAAATGTGTAGGAAGAGAAAGAAGACACCTGTGGCACACAAGGATAAATTGGGAAAAACAATCTAAACTTATCCAGACCATAACTTTTGGCTCGGAGCTCAGATTTGAGAAAACGAATAGTCGCTGGAAATTTATTGAGGAGGAGAATACATATATCCACCCAAAATTTTTAAATGGATGATAAAATTTCTTATAAGTAGTAAAGTAAATTATTTATTAGTAAGTAAGTGGAGAATTGCAACTTGTAAATGTTGTAACATTTTTCCTAGAACTGAGAATGAGGCATGAGTACATTCATTGGAGAGATGTTTTGGAGAAGAGTGCATTTAAGGAATTAGATTTTGACTTGGTGCATTGTGTTCTTCATAAATTGATGTGAATAATATAATGTATTCTAATTAATGGAATGTTTTATAGTATGCATGTGTTAACAATAATTATTACATGCACATTTCTTGCAGAATTAGAGGTACAGTAAAGAAAAATTTAGTTCATATATGAGAACTAGAGATATGGAGGATTCAAAAGGGTATTACATCCATGAATAAGAGATCATAGGTCTGCATGTTAGCATGGGAAATGATAAGACAAAGTCTAATAGAAGAAGAGATATGCATGAGCCTATAACTATGAGAATCATGTAAAAAGAAGTGTGAAGTTATAGGGCCGATAATGAAAATATTATGAAAGATCAGGAGGAGATACTACAAAGCTTGAATATGATGTAGAAGTAAGTCAACAAAGATTCTAGCACAAGACAAGAAGCACATGAAAGGAAAGTATAAGTATCTATGTCTCGTGATAGGAGGGATGATCATGGAGGATTTATACAGTCAAGGAGTGTTAGCATGAATTAACATCAACATTCCCTAGGGAACTTGAAAAAAGAGCATATGCATGTTCAAGGTCAGAAAAAAACCTAAGCATGTGTCATGTCAGGCATCCGAGGAGGAGACATGGGTCAAATAGCTTGCAAGGGGAGTCGAGGAAGATGAAGCCTCCATCATTTGATGGAGAGAAAAGGAAAGGAGAAGATGTAGAAGCATGGTTATTGGGAATGAGAAAATATTTCTAGTTGCATGATTACTCATCAAATGTAGAAGCCCGAATCACAACCTACCACCTTCAAGAAAATGAATCTATGTGGTGGGATTGACTGAAGTAGGTTAAGCACCTTGATGAGAAGAGAATTTATTGGTAGAAATTCAAGAAACATTTCCAACAACAATGCTTGTCATAGAAATATTATGAAAATAATATGCAAGAGTTCTTTGAACTCAAACTTGGGAACATAACCATGGATGAATATCAAAGGAAATTCTTGGAACTCCTCGGGTATGTGAGTTTCATCAAATATGAGAAGGTCAAAATTCATAAGTTCCTGAGTGGATTGCCATCCTTTTACAAGGATAAAATTCATTTTGATGAGCCCTTAAATTTGGAAGAAGCCATAAGAAAGGATAAGTATTTGTATGAGCAAAATAGCAAAATGCCAACTTTACAAAAGGATTGGGATGACAAAAAGAAAGGAAAGATGGATCAAAGTAAGAAAGGATTCAATCCACCTTTCATCAGGAATAGATCTCAAGCATATCAACAAGGGAAACCATATCAAGGAGATCATAAAATGGCAGATTCCTTGGGAAAGAAGTCAATAAAATAGCCCATAAAGTGTTGGGGGTGTGAAGGAGATCACATGTATAAATATTTTCCCCACCTGGGAGATAAAACAAATATTGTGCATAGCATCAAGCAAGTGGAGACAATAAAGGATGTGGGAAGAATAATGCTAAGGATATATGCATCCTTGGAAAATATACAAGTAGACTATCAATAACAAATGATTGAGGTGGAAGGTAAGATTGATAATAAACCCATAGTTATTTGTATTGATTATGGAGCTAGTCATATCTATATAGATCCAAATCTAGTTGAAAGATTTAAATGGAAGAAATGTAAGCATAGAAAGTCTTGTTCAGTTCATCTAGCTACTTGTAACGTACCAAACACCCATGTTGAGTCTCATTAATGTGGAAAATGACTTAGCCCGCTGAAAATGAATTTAAAAATGCCCCGTGCATATAAAAGAAAACCAAGGAAAGCAAATCTATAAAAATTACAACAAAACCATATGTTGATTTACTTATGCATCTACAACATTTATAAAAAAATGATTGCAGCTGATAATCACACAACAAACATATAACATTCAATAATCATTTACATAATGCAATAATCATAATAAAACAATAGAAAACTTATAAATATAATCCAATTGGTTGCATACGAAGGCTGAACCTCCCATCCATAGGAATTGTTGTTTCTAATATCAACAATAGGCCACCCCAAGATGAGGTTATGATTCCACAAGGAGATCTGGCATGTTGTTGGAGATATTACACACTCACCTAGGTAATTATTTTCCTAAGGTTGATAGTCCAATGTTGAGAATGCTTCCTTAGATAAGAATATTCTCTCTAGAGAATATTCCTGTACAAGATAGGGTGCTTCTCTTCAATTCATAGTCAATTACACTTAGTTTCACTCATTTAGACTAATGTAAGTCACTCATGTAAGGAAACATTGCTATTATCACCAGAAGTTGCATGTGTTTCTCTCACCTCCACATGTGTGACTTAATTAACTGATAATTTCATGGATCAATTGACTAGGACTAAGTGGCAGATTACTTCAGTTTATGTCAGTGAGTGTCTAGGTCTCTATGGATTGCTACTATGGAGACTTTACTTAGCCATGTAGGGTTTATCATGTGTATTTTACCACTTTACTCATTAGTAAATTCAATTCTTGATTCGTTTCTCTCATCTCTTCTATCCTTCTCTCAATTTGCAAGCTTTGTATGAATTGTCGTTAACTATATTCTCTGTGCAAGTTTCACCAAAAATATACACGGTATCAAAGACCACAGTTGGCTAGGAGAAAGACACACATGTATCTTATTTTCAGGTCTAGAAGGGAGATGTAGTCAGAAAATATGGATTATTCACCGACAATACTTATCATGCCTCATAACTACTTCGAGTGGAAGCTAAAAATTGTGCATCAACTCAAATGTAGAGGCTTGTACCGGATTACCATGGCTACAGAGTTTGATCCAACCTTTACTATCAAGAAGAATATGTATCTCAACTACATGGATAAGCCTTATGGCCTCCTCTATGTGTCTATGTCCCCCAAGATTTTGTTTCACATTGAAGCTTGTACCACACCATATGAAATTTGGACAAAGTTGGAGGATCTCTTTGGAAACCAAGATGAAATGAGAGGCCACATGCTCGAGGTCAAGCTAAATTCCTTAGTTCTGAGGAATTTTGACAACATCCAGGACTTATTTACAAAGTTAAAGTCCCTCCTCTTTCATCTAAATGGATGTGGAATAGAAAAATACACTCAACATAGTCAATTAATCCTTTCAATATTAGAAAAAAATGGTTTGGATTATGCTATTTTTATCTCATTGTTTCATACAAGCATATTCACTTCAAGAGCAGCCTAGAAAATGCCAACATTGGATCATTTTATTGAATCCCTCACGCATGAGAAATATAATCTCATCAAAATGGGGATAATCAAGGGACCCAATGCACATGCACTTGATGTGCATGAAAGCAAGAACACTTCCAATTCAAAGTCCAAGAAAAAAGGAAAAGGAAAGGTGCATGCAGAGCCAAAGAAGGAAGGGAACTCCAAATCTTTCAATGATTCCTCAGGCTCAAAAGGTGTAAAAGGAAAGAAAGGGAAGACCAAATGTAATTACTACAACCGTGATTATAATCTTGAGTCTGTATGCATGAAGAATCAGATTAATTAGATGGTGCAAATTCTTCAAAATAACAAGCTCAGGGATAACATTCCCAAAGCTTCCAAGAATAACCTAAAAGATGAAACCAAACAAAGTAACTCTCATTCACTGGTTTCCATTGACTCTTCTATTGATGCATATATATTAGATTTAGGCACATCCCACCATATGGAAGAAATAAAGAATGTTTTATCTTCTATTTCTACATGCACGGGTTCTCCCATAATCATGGGAGATGATACCCTAGTTGAGGCCATTGGCTAAGGGAAAGTATAACTCCCACAAATTTTTTTTGAGAATGTTTTGCATGTTCCAAAACTATCCAAGAATCTACTCTTTGTTTATCAGATAACACATTCTCATATAGGAAAAAAGGTGGAATTCACACCTAATTCCGTAACCATATTTGATATGTGTGATAACTCCATGATTTTTGTTGGTGAGGGAAACCACCAATATATTTTGTATACTTTCAGTAAATTCATTACTAAATCTGATTCTTATTTACTACTGATGCATGTTGATCATACTAGAGATCTATTCTGAATGTGGTTGGCACAGTTAAGTTCCTTGGCTGAAAGATTGGGTGGTAAATATATTGCATGCAACATGCAAGTGACCATCTCCTTGAGGGATATGTTCTTCCTCTCAACTACTCCATTCTGTTGCAGAGTGTAAGGTATCATGTGTTGTAGTTGTATACATGCCTATGAACAAATATGTTGGAGATCTTGGTTCACATATTCCCCCCTGTTGTAACAAATATAAAAAATTGACTGTGCTGTCCAAGGCTACGGTTCTTGCATATGGACAGACTGGTTCAGGCATGAGAGAACAAGGCAGAAGAAAAGAAGTTAAGTGGATACCTGCAAGCTTACCCACTGAGCCTTGGAGTTCCAGGTTAAAATATAAGAAGAGAGGTGAAGGGGAAATAGCTGTCAAGAAACATTTTGTAAACGATATGATTGATAATAATCGCCTGCTTTGTGTTCTCATTGAAAAGGAATCCACTTTATACACAGTTCTCTGGGATTCTGCTCATATTGGAATTAATTCCCCATGTTTCTCCACTACAATTCATGCAAAATGTGGCTCTGGATTTAGAGCAAGCTGCTTGCAAGCATTGCCACCTAACTCTTCAACAAATGACAGTATAATGGTGGGTAGAAAAGGAGGCCTATGTGCACCAAATATCCTGGAGACAAATGAGAATTTGGTATCTGCCTCAATCAGAGTTGGGAATTTTTTAGGTGACCATTGCCAACAGGGAAAACGACCCGACTCCAGTAATAGTAGGTTTGAATATGCTTGGAAAATCCTATGAGAGGTCAGTCTTTGGATAGTGACTCCTTGTCTGATGATTCCATGCATCTTGATTCAGGCATACTGGCATGTGTTGCTTGTGGAGTTTTGGGCTTCCCATGTATGGCAATAATACAGCTTTTTGAAGAAGCCGCACAAAATCTCTTGCCTTCCGATTATAAATTTATTGATGAACATTATGGAGCATCTGTTGTAGGCTCTGCAAGACAAGATGTCGCCTCTGTCGGAGTTGCAATTACTGCCAACCAGAGCACAGGTTTATAACCTTCAACCAAAGATGGTAAAGGAGAATTTAGCAAAATAAAAATTCCGTACAGTGAGTTTGAATTTGATGCAGCTCGGGCTACAAAAGTTACAGAAATGGATAATCTTTCAGCAATTCAAAGTCCCAAATTCAATGTCATGAATCTTTCAAGTCAGTTAAAGCTCAGGAATGCATCGGTTTTGAACCTCTGCAGTGAAAAATCGCTGGAGGAATGCAAGGAAATATTGGAACCCATGGCTGAAGGTAACAATGCAGTTGCTTGCTCTGAGAATGTGATTAATAACAAAAGAGAGTATGATTTCCAGAATCATTCAAGTTCTCAATTTTCTTCATCTGCTAGTTCTCATGCAGCTCAAAATAATAGTTGGACTGTCAGGGATGTGGCATTGAACTTAGAATCACTCCACCGATGCCCTAATGATTTCTCCAAAATTGACAATCAAAATGAGGCTTCTGATGGTTCATCAAAATTCATAAACAGATCTATGTCAAATGCATTTTCAATCCCTATTTCTTCAGTAAAAGTGCAATCGACACTGGATCTTCTGGCAGCCACTTACAATGATGCCTCAGATCCTGATGAACTGGATAATATTGTCAAAAATGGTGAATGCCATCCCACTCATGAAAAGCGAGATGTTGCATTAGATAATGTTGACATTACTGGGATTGCACCTTTGGCTGGTAACTATCATTCAAAGAGTAGTATTCTAAGGGAAAACTCTAATCTTTCTTCACCTGGATCAGTTCAAACCCCTCGATCTTCCCATCACTCTCGTCTGTGTGGGAAATTGAAGAAAGGAGCACAATAAGAGAAGAGAGGGACGATTGGAATTTGGAACTTGGCGGTAGGGACTCAGTGGAGTGCAATTGCACGATTAGCTTCGGCATTCGTTCCGCGATCACTGGAGGAGCCAGGACATACTTAGGTGTCTACCATGACTGCATTCAATAAATAAGTCATTAGCATTGGGGTTTGTTCGAGGAAGAAAAAACAGAGGCATATTCAAGCGTACAGACGAATATTGGATTAAGCAAGAATGTGCAGCATCGTCGACAGTTTGTTGAGGAGAGAAGAAGATAGAGGTTGCATCTGTCCATTTTATTCGAGAGAGGAAGTTCTTCGTAGTACGTATCCGCCTTTATAATTTGTGGAAGATGATGAAACGCCCATGATTTTGCTAGCCAAGGAGACAAGCTCCATGCCGAGACATGAACATCTGAGGTGTATGCAGTCCACTGACCTCCAACTACGCACCGCTCGTTGCAGGGCCATGCAATGGATGTTGAAGGTCGGTGTTTGTTTTAACTTTAATGCTCAAACCATTAGTTCGGCAGCTAATTATTTTGGACCGATTTGTAGCAAAGAGCCTCGATAAGCCGTCGAAGCTGTGGATGATAGAGTTTCTAGCCGTTGGATGTATATCCATTGCCGCAAAGTTGGAGGAAGTGCATGTCCCGCTTCTGCAAGATTTACAGGTCGAAGGAATGGAATACACGCTCAATTCAACGAAGATACGACACATGGAGATTGAAATCTTAAGCATACTCGAATGGCGAATGAATTTCGTTACAACTTTCTCTTATATCGATTCAATGTTTCAATACTTAGGCCTATCTTCGGGCATCCCAACCTTTTTACATGTTCGTGTAACGGAATTGCTGCTGCAGAGTCTTCCCATAATCGAGTTTCTGGAATATAGACCGTCAGTGCTAGCAACGTCATCTCTGTACTGTGCATTGGAAGAATTGGTTCCTATACAAGCAGATTTGCACAAGACAAAGCTCAACAAGTTTATCTCTGTGGACAAGCAAAAGCTTCAAGATTGTTACGAAATTATGGAAGAGTTGGTAGTAGATCCGCTGTGTCCGGCATTGTCCTCTGATGCCAAGTCCCCGGTGAGCCTCAACACAATAATGGTGCAGTTTTCTAGGCATCGGGAATATTAGGATCGATATTCAGTTCGAAAATAAAGCTGCTGTGCATTTATTTTGAGCGTTATATGCACTCATGAGAAAACTTGCAGGTTGAACCCTCGGATGCTCTTGCACAATGCAATGAATGTGACTGTAAATTGGATGACACTCAGCGTTGAGAGAAAAATCAAACACATGGATTACACGCATAAACCCCTGTCCACCAACCAAATGATTAGTAACGGTTCAGGTGACAACAAAGCTTCTGGAAGACACACCTGGCATTCGCAGATTCCATGAAGAGGAATCGTTTCAGATTCCTGGAACGACAAAAGTTTTATTTTTCCTTTAAAAAAAAAAAAAGACTGATGAAAGAGGGGGGTGCGCATGAGCGCAGCAAGGGGGAAAACCTCTGTTAAGAGGGTTTCATTGTAATGACTGAGTTTTTTGTAAGCCATTAATGGACTGAGTTTTTTGTAAGCTATTAATGGAGCAATAAATATGATTTTTCATTTGCGACTGTGAGATTCATCACGGTCGATTTCTTTCAGCATGTTTTCTTCTCCTTCAGCTGTGTTAAATCTGTTTGGAATTTATTTGATATGCTCCTTACTCACAGTTGATGTGTTATCATTTCTTTATGTCTTCCTTAATCCATCACTACTGCATTACATTTTGTTTTCCTCTAACTGATGGGCTTCGTTATACTTTAGTACGACCACTACTATAACGAAAGGATTTGGGTTTTCTGTAATTGTTTATTGCCTTTCCTCTGCACCAGCTATCAGCTGTGTAAGACCAATCTACATTTTCATAACTTTGCATGTATCCTTTGCTACGTCGGCCTTTCCTTTTTCTTTCCGCTACCACATCATGATTTATCAAAGAGCTGAAAGATAGACTTACTTTGCCTCACTTTCCGCAAGTTATTTGATCTCTGCTATTTTCTCTTTATTCGATTTTCATTTGAATCCATGCCCAATGGACCACTTCCTTGGTTTAACCCCCAAACTCCAAAATCAAAGACCATCATTTACCCATAAATTTTCCCACCGTTTTCATGCTTACTTCAATTTATTTTGTGACATTTTTCGAGAGATCCCTCTCGGGTTAGAAGAGGGCAGCTTCTAATCCAAAGTGGTTCGAGGTTGCCTCGGGATTGATTTGCTGCAACCCATTTCAGTTCTAAGTGTCAACACCCCCCATTACCTGTGTGGAGGATTTTTATCTTTCTCTTGGACTGAGTCTCTACATGTGCTTTGAAGTCTTTGAGATTCTCAAAAACATCAGACTTATTCCTGATAAAATACACCTAAGTATATCATGAGAAATCATCAATAAATGTAAGCATGTGCCTTGCTTTGTTGATGGATGGATGAGGAAAGGGTCCCATCATATCATTGTGGATGAGCTCCAAAAGAGAGGAGGCCTTCCAAGCCTTCTCTTTCTCAAACTTCTCTTAAGGATGTTTGCCAAGAACACATCCTTGACAAACTTCTTTTGAAAAGTGTATGTTGGGCGAGTTAGTGACCATATCTTGTTTGCATAGTTGTTGCATGTATTTTAAGCTAAGTTGGTTGAATCTCTCGTACCATAATCTACTTGGATGTAGAAAACACATGAATAACTACATAGAACATAAATGAAACACATAATAGACACTTATATTTGGTAAAAATAACACCAACTACATGCATACCTCATAATTTCCTCCCATCCTTAGACACTGCTACTCATAATCTCAGCAGGAGGTCACCCCCGAGATGGGGCTAAAACTCCACACGGGAAAAGGAAACCTAAACATGATAAGGTCTCTCAGACAACAATAAAAATTAGACTTAGGTTCCAACTCTAGTAGACAACCTATAGTCCCTCATTCCCCACATGCCTATCCCAACCCAGGAAGTGTTCCACTTCTCTGCTGAAAAGTCCTTTAGCTTCCCCACTTCCCTTATGGGGCTTCAAAAATAGTCCAAATAGGAAGTCTCATAGCCATATAGCTTCAACTTGGCATATTTGGAATCAATTCCCAACTATTATCTCACCTGGATAAAACACACATGGGCCTGAAAAAATGCCTCTTCCACCCAATACTCGGGTTACTAGTTTCCCACATCTCCAAATCTTTCCCTAGTATGGGTACAGGTGATGGAAACATGAAAGTATGGATGAAAAGAGTGTAGTGAGGGTGAGCATGATGAAGGAATAATAGTAAATGAACTAAATTCCCCCAAACTTATGTGCATGTTCCCAACTTGGCACTTGTCATGTTGGGACCTACCCCCCACATGGACCCACCACATGGTGATACGTCCTCCCTTACAGACTTAGGATAAAAATTGAATATCCCATACTTTATACTTTAGGAATATTAATTAAATATTTCTTTGGGCTTAATCCCCCTTATCTTATCCCCTTTCCTAGACTGTTAGCCCCCATTTCCCATTATAGTGGAGTTTATCTCCCCATACTCTTTTGTTTGGTTTTTCTACAAGAGTGATGTGTTTTCATTAAAATATGAGTGTGATTACATTTTACAAAGTTAGGATCACTATCGTTTTAATATCCATGCTCTCCAGCCTAATAATCACATAGGCACTCTATCTTCAAAATACATATATACAAAGGAACCTTGGCCCAAAATGTCCTGGCTCACCAGCCTATATGTACATCTACCTTTACATTACAATTGAGGTTCCTCCTAGGGGTATTACATTCCCCTCCCCCTTATTTATGCACTTTCCTCAGTGCATTATATACATGTGTACAATCAAAAGTTCAAAAGTATTAAAAAAGATGTGAGTACTCTACCCGCGTAGCAACCTCGTGTTCCTAAGTTGTATCCTCAGGACTACTACTAGGTCCATTGGACCTTTACTATCCCTATAGCTTCATTTCAAAGCTTCTTTATCTTCCGTTCCAATATGCAAACCGGTTTCACTTGAAAGTATCCTTCTAGATCCACCTGAATCTCATTCCAATCAATGACATGATTAACATTAGGTACATAATTTTTAAGCAAAGATACATGGAATGCATTATGAATAAATATTGATGTAGGTAGTGCAAGCATGCATGCAACAAGACCAATCCTCTCCAGGATTTCAAATGGTCCACAATAATGTGCTGCTAACTTTGAAAAATTTCCCAACTTCAAGGAACTTATCTTCGCCTTTACTTTTAAGAACACATGGTCACCCACTTTAAACTCTCTTTGAGTTATTCCTTTATCAACATAACTTTTCTTCCTGTCTTGGGAAGCCTTTAAATTATGTTTTATTTTCACCATCTTCTCTTACATTTCCCTGAGTAATTCTATCCCAACCACTTCTCTGTCTACTAGGTTCTCCCAGCTCACTGGTGTGTTGCACTTTCTTCCATAAAGTGCCTCAAATGGGCTCATTTTTAAAGTTTCGTGATACCAATTGTTATAAGAAAACTCAACCAAATGTAAATAATCTTCCCATTTTTATGGTTTATCCATCACATACATCCTTAGCATGTCCTCGATCACCTAGTTGACTCTCTCTATTTTCCCATTTGACTCTGGATGATAGGTTGTGCTGAAGTTTAGATTAGTCCCAAATCCTGTTAATAATCCTTTCCAAAAATTTGATGTAATTTTGGGATGTCTATTAGATACAATTGTCTTGGGTACATCATGTAACCTAGCAATTTCCCTCATATAAATATGAGCAATGTTGGTTGCCTTGTGATTGATATTTACTGGAATAAAGTGGGCAACTTTAGTAAGCTTATCCACCACTACCATAATGAAATCATATTGCTTGGTTTTTATGGACAACTTAGTGATGAAATCCATAGTTACAACTTTCCATATCCTCTCAAGAATGGGAAATGGTTGTAGCAAATGAACTAGGTGATTGTGCTCATCCTTGAATTTTTGACATTCCAAACACCTGACAATAAAATCAACCACTTATTTCTTCATACCTTGCCAATAATATTGGTTCTTGACAAATGCAATGGTCTTTTGGTAGCTTGGGTGCCCAACATAAGGCACATTATGCATTTATTTTAATATCATATTTTTCAACTACTGAAAATTTGGCACATAAACTCTACCCCTGTACATGAGGATTTCATCTTGTTTTAACTCAAAATCTTCAATTTTTTGCTGCAAAATACCTTACTATAATTTTGTCTTTATTTCCACATAGTGTTGATATGACTAAAATTTTGTCTTTCAAATCTAATGTGTACATGCTAATGTCTATAGCATGCATATTATGCACTCTCCTACTGAGTTCCTCAGCCACCTTTTTCTCTTTTCCCTTGATATGATTTATATCAAAGTCATATTCACTAAGGTATTTTAACCATCTTCTTTTCCTCTCATTTAAAGTTGCTTCTGAAAACAAATATTTCAAACCACTATGGTCCGTTCTCAACTCAAATCTTCTTCCCATGAGGTAGTGCCTCCACATATTCAAGGAAAGCACTATGAATGCCAATTCTAAATCATGAGTAGCATACTACTGCCTTTCATGCTCTTTTAATTTCATTGATTCATAGCATACCACATTCCCATTTTGACTAAGGAATCCTCCAAGCCCTTATTTTCATGCATCATTGCACACAACACAATCTTCATTAGGATCAACAATTCAAAAAAATGGTGCACTTATCAATAAATATTTTATGTGTTGGAAGTTTCTTTTACAATCATCATTCCATTCAAATCCCACACCCTTGTTTTTCAAATATGTGATTGGGTGTGTAATCTTTGAAAATCCTTCAATAAAACTTCTATAATAACCTGTAAGTCCCTTAAAAGATCTCACCTTAGAGACATTCCTTGGTGTTGGCGATCCTTAGAGGGATATTATCTCTTCTTTTTCCAAAGTTATCCCTTCCTATGATATGATATGGCCCAAGTAATGTATTTTCCTTTGGTAAAATGAGAAATTGCTCAACTTTTCATAAAGTTGATGCTCTCTCAGTACTTGTAGCACCCTCCTCAAGTGATGCCCATGCTCATCTTTAGATTTAGAGTAAATAGATATGCCATCCAAAAATACTTTGAAAAACTTATCTAAATAATCTTTGAAAATTCCATTCATTAAACACATGAAGATAACTGGTGCATTTGATAAATCAAATGGAACCACTATGAACTCATATTGGCCACACCCTGTTCTAAAGGAAGTCTTTTTGATGTCTTCCTCTTTAATTCTCATTTGATGATAGCCTGATCTAAGGTCAATCTTGGAGAATATCTTTTCATCCTTCAATTGATCAAAGAGGCCATCTATCCTTGGAAAATGATACTTTTTCTTCATAGTCACCTTATTTAACTTCCCGAAGTCAATGCAAAGCCTCAACATCCCATCATTTTTCTTCACAAACAACATTGGGGCACCCCAAGGTGACACACTTGGGAGTATATACCCCTTCTTCAAAATTTCTTCAAGCTACATTTGCAATCCTTCAACTCTGGTGTACTCATCCTATAAGGATTCTTGGATACTGGGGCTTCTCCAAGCATCAGATTGATTGAGAAATCATATTCTCTCTTGGGTGGTAACCCAGGGATTTATCTAAATACTTCTTCAAACTCTTTTAGGATTGCATATCCTTCAATATTTCACACTTTATCCTTATGTGTCTCTTCCAAATGTGTTGCAAATAGTTGGAAGCCTTTCCTAAAAAAATTCTTCAGCTACAAGGTCAAAACTTCCCTGATAGTTACTTCCCTGGGAATATCGTGAATTGTCCTCAAGTTCCTTTTCTCATCCAAGTAAGTAAATTTCTTATTATAATAGTCTAGGAAAACATGATGCTGGTTGAACCAATCCATATGAATTAGGCAGTCATATGAGCCCAAAGGTATGATGTTCAAATCTTCCCTAGTGCTCAATCCATTCATGTCCATTGGACATGCCTTAACCATATCATTAATTTTTATTTTTTCTCCTGTAGGTAGCTGAACCAACCAAGGTTTCCCAATATTTCTTTTTGGAAATTGAAGTATTTCAACCTTCTTAAGATCTAGATAACTATGACTAGCTCATGAATCAATTAAATATCAATGGGTTGGTTGTTGATATTACCTTCCACTTCAATCATATGTGACTAAAACTCAACTTTCTTGTTATCTAGGGCTATGTAGATCCTAGGTACATTTCTTCCCATATGATCCACTGTATCATCTTGTTTTACATTGTGAAGAGTCCTCACTTTTTCACTTATGTGAGGTAAATCTCTATGCATATGATCTCCCTCACCACCCCAACAATTCATAGGTTGTTTCCTTGGTATTTTCCCCATTGTTTCTATCATTCTAGAATCTTTATAAATTGGTTGTCCCTAAATATTTTTTTTTGAAGAATGGTGGCTTGGTCCCCTTCTTCCTCTGCTCCATGTTGCTTCTCTTCTTGTCTTCCCAAGCCTTTTGGAAAGTTGGTCTTCCTCTATGTTGACCATAGAAGCACTTAGATCTCCTTATGG
Source organism: Picea glauca (assembly GCA_000966675.3). Classification (NCBI taxonomy): domain Eukaryota; kingdom Viridiplantae; phylum Streptophyta; class Pinopsida; order Pinales; family Pinaceae; genus Picea; species Picea glauca. The sequence continues at coordinate 280,690 of JZKD02S1673340.1, forward strand.
TTTCCTCCAATGTCTTGGGATCACCATACTATATCTTATCATTGATAAATGATGACATCACACTCAAGTATATTTGAATGTTAACTTGTTCATTCTTGATGAAAGAAACATATTTCAGCAGCTCTAAAAATCTTCTTTCATACTCATTTATGGTCATACTCCCAAGATTGAGTTCAAACAAATCCTTCATTTTCTTATCATAGTAACGTTTGGTTAAGTATTTATTTTGAAAATACATTTTGAACTCCCTCCATGTAACCTTCTTCTCATCAGTGTGTTTCACTTGCACAAACTGGTCCCACCACATTGATGCTTTTCCCTTGAGTTGGTAGATGGAAATTCTCCCTTCTTCCTATGAAGAGTAATTATGTAACTAAAAGTACTTCCTCATGCTTAACAACCAGGTATCTACATCCTCATCCTTCTTGTGCTCAATATCAAAGGTAGGAGGCTTGATATTATTCATGTATCCTTGTAGCTCATCCACACCGAACCTCCTCTTATGTTTTCCGACATGAGATGGGATTGAAATACTATGTGCTCTCCTAGTTGAATTCCTTGGAGAGTGATGGTGATGCTTTTCAACACTTCTTGTTTTTTTTTTTCTCTCATCATGAGACTTGTGACTTCTTGATTGGCTTGATTTGTTCTCATTATCCATCTTCTTCTCTATTCTATCCAAACTCTATAGCAACTTGATGTTGAATTCATCTTGTTGCTCCTTGTATTTCATAATCCTATCATTATCAAACTTATAACTTTGGAAATATTTTTGCAAACTCTTGATGATATCCACCAAGTTCATGTTCTCCTCACCTTCTATATGCCCACTAAATTCAATCTTTTCATTACCCATACTGACACACAACCTCTTGACTTCATCCTCATGGATGTAAGTCCTTCGTGCATATTCCATGCCTATGATCTATGTGATGATCATGTTCTAATATATGTTTTTTTAACTCTACAAAATGTGTAGGTAATAGGATTTGTTAGAAAGTAAATTAACAAATTCATTAAAATTATGCACAATCTTTTTCCATAAGTGCATCAAAATTATTTCTTATGATTCCTTGTGAATTTAACTGCCTAGTTCAAATTTATAGGTGGATAATTGGACTCTTATTTCCAAGACTTTTCCAAATCCTTATTCCTTTCTCACTTTTGAGTCTTGATAAGAAAGTTATGGTCATTTGAATTTACCCCAAAACTCCTTCAACCATTTGCAAATTTCAACTGTTCTTATGCATCATGGCACCTGCTCCTTTGGAATTTTGATAGGAGATAAATTGGGTTCCTTCATGAACATATGATGGAAATTCTGACCAAGTTTCATCCTCATCTGAGCTCTAAGTTGCTAGATAAATCCTGCTAAAGTTTCAGACCAATTAATATTTTTGGCTCTGAATGCGATCGGTACCTTCTAGGCCCTCTTATACATTTTATGTGCTCAGATTTCTATTTTTACTCCATAGATATATTTTATGGCTCAATATATTTCCATAGATTGCTCATGTACCCTAATACAATTCGGTCGCATGAAGTTATGGCCCCCAAAAATTAACTGATCTCAAATTTACCCCACACTATTTGGCCTACAACTTCCTCATACTAGCTCCATTTGACGAACGATTTACACTATCAGAAAAATCTATCCTAGATAAATTATTTTCGATACAAAAAATATATGTCTTGAGAGGACATAAATTTTTTTACGATTTGGACTACTCAGAAATATTATTTAGGCCTTCGAAAATGGCCTGGAAGTTGAACACCTAGAAAATACCCATTTTCTGGGCAATTTTTCACTATTATTTTTAAAATCTAGTTAACTTAGGATGACTGAGACATTGAAGTGGCACCCGAGTCTACCTAGAACCTTGAGGTGGTGCCATGTCATCTCCCTGGCCACCTAGGTACTGGCCCATTGGCCTCCACCTTCTATCTTTACTCTCCTTTATCTCTTTCCTACATTGGCACACACATTATTTTATTTTTCGAGCCCCACAGGTCCTTAGCTACCATGTGGTTCCTTTTCAATGAGTCATGGGGATGGGAAGGTACCATCCCATGCCCATTTTTCATGCATGCATGAATTTTTATGCTGGTTTGATCTGATGGTGGAGGTTTAGGGCGCGATCAATGGTCACGATCGTGATCGATGGCCCACAATGCATCACAACCCCTCAATCATTACCGACCATTAACACATGGCGGAGGGGTCATGAAAATTAACCTTAGTTAAGAAATGGGTGATGTGTCATGCATTGGTGCATTTTGTCCCTCCCGGCCTGTGGTTAACGTAACCACACAAGATCCCCCCACAATTTGGTTACACGAGTCCAGGCTCTGGGTTCCATTGGGTAGGAAGGTGCCTGCCACTGTGGTATTAGGTCATTTTCTACCTATTCCATTGTGCCATGTGTACCTACCACCATGGAAGTACATGTCACTACTCTTCTACATCATCTCACACATGGACCCCATGTCATGCTAATGTCAACGTACGAAAAAATACCCAATGTTTTCCAATTTTTTTCTAAAATTTGTATTTTTCCAAAATGCCCAATTTTGAAAGTCTTCCCATGGCCTCCATTGAATTATTTTAATTAAAATTCATATGGCCAATTTTGGGCCTGCTAATAATCAATACGACCATAGAACCTGTAATTCAACTCTTGGACGTCAAATTTCTCATGAATTCCACTGCAGAAATTGGTGCTTTTCCCCAATTTCACCCAATTTTATCATGGGCACCATGGTTGCACTGTAAATTATAAATTTGGCCACCTAAATTCTTGAATTTCTCCCAATTAGAAATGGAAATTTCTCATTTTATATTTCTAGGCACAATTCTCCCTAGTTTCTAGTTAAATTCCTTCAATTTCACCGCAATAATTTTATCAAACAACTTGCAAACATACTCCAGAATTAAATTTCTACAAAATTTTTGCTTAAGCACTTTTCTAAATTATCCCATCCAGGATCAATGCCAAATTGGAGCTATGATACCACATTGTATTATCCCCATCCTTGATCTCAACAATGCCACATAAATTTTCGAAACTTTGATACCAATTTAATTCACGAAAATGCTCTACATATGCAAAAACTATGCAGAATAATAATAAATAAGAATAAACAATATTATACAGGAAAACCCATGTAGAAAACACATGAATAATTACTGTTAGGAACCAAATATCAATATAGCATAGAAAAACCTCATAAAAAGTACTCAACGCCTTGAAAAAGAGATAATTTCAGATAATAAGCCTCTTCGAGGGGGCAACCTCCTTTT
>JZKD02S1673340.1:293422-318164 GCA_000966675.3 Picea glauca
TTGAATATATTGTGATCTCCATGTGTTGATGAATCTTGTATGCACTTAATAACTCAATAAATCAGTAGTAGTTAGTGATTCCAAGAAAGAATTTGGCTTGGGATCATTACAATGACGAAGGATCCCCATGACCAAGAATGGACATGGAAGTATAGAGAATGGATGTGGGTTGAAATTGAATAACGTATGTCATACTTGAATATAAAACACATGCATGTGGTTCAAACGTTGGGCCTGGCTTTCAATTATATTATGGTATGAAAAGAGAAGAAAACCCACAAGATTGTTGTGGGTAACGGTTGTATAGGGAAACACTTGATTTGATAGAAAATTTTTAGAATTTGAACAAAGGAATTTATCCATGTATCATTATAACATTTCAATGTCTTTGATATGATGAATGATGTAACGTCCCCCGGCCATCAAACCCCTTGTCGGGAAACACTACTACACATAAACATTCTCATATTTATGTAGTATGCATTTAAATGAGGTTAAATGTCTAAGAAGAGTAAACATACAATTATTGGTAACATACAGAATGATTGAAATCAACAGTAAATATCATTGCAACAGAATACATGATAATATCGCAAGCATCAAAGATATGCATTTTAATTGAAATTATACACATGCATATACTGATCTTTGAAACTGTAGTAACTCCACCAAATATGTGCATACCTTCCACAAACCTCCCAACCTTAGACCTCACTACTCATCATGCTTAACATTGGGTCACCCCCGAGATGGGACTAAGCTCCACCCAAGGCTAGGAAATTCTAGGCTAATTTGAGGTTACAGGAAAACTAGACAGAGCAATTGGAAGGATTCTCTCCAGGAGCCTTCTTACGCCCACTATTAACAGACTCTCATCCCCACATGCATGTTCCTCCCAGGAGTATACACCTTCACAAGAAAATTCCATCGGTGCTTCACCTCCCTCTCTGGACCTCGACAACTGGCTAGATCAGGAATTCTCAGAGATCTGAAGCTGGTGTTGGACTCTCTCTGGGAGAAAAACACTTCCCATTAGACTCTTTCACCTGGAGGGAGCTACTCACAGGCCTGACAACCTGCTTCTTCTACCATGGTCCTGAAAACCTATTTCTTTAGTCAAATTGAACTCAATTCCCACAAGGTGAAGATAACAACAACAACAATAGGTCAATTCCACTCAGGAACACAGAAGGCAGCGAATCAAAGATAGTTCAAGTACGAATCGAATCTCCAAGAGTGGATCAACTGGCTTACAGGATACACAGGTGACATGGCTCAATCCACAGGTTTTCCACTGGTTTTCAGAGGGCGTGACAAGGAATCCACATAGAGGTCGAACACAAACTCAATAGTTCAGACAGAGGGTGTATTAGTTTCTCAGGAAACATCGCAGGCTTTGGGTCTCAGAGTTGAGTGAGGCATACAGAGGTCATATGGAAATCACTGTTTCAGAAAACCGGCAGTAGAATGGAGGACGGACCCCAAACTCAGATGACGCTTCATATTTTAACCGCATGCGCCTAGGTTGACACTTGTCTTCTTGGTGGTGCATGCATTCCCTTTTGCACACTTGGAGTTGCATTCATTGCTTCTCCCAAGACTTAGGATATAAAAATGTTTGTCACATAGATTTTGGAATAATAATAAATTATTATTCCCAAGGAATTAAGCCCCCAAGATTAGGCCCTAGGCTCAACACTTAGCCTCTCTTTCCAAACTTTCAGTGCCCTTTCCCTTACCCACTCTGTGGAATATTATTCCCCCATCACTCTTTCTTCGTGGTCGGTCTACACATAACGATGCTTATATTTTTATTAATGTTCTGCATATTACATATACAAAAACATGCATCCTGGTCTTAACACTTAGGCTCTCCAGCGTAATAAACACATAAGTCTACTGGGTTATCAATACTCGTCTCACCAGCCTATAAAACATGATTTACAATTCATAAACATGATTACAATAGGGCTCATCATTGAGGATATTACAATCCCCTCCCCTTATTTTTACACTGTCCTCGGTGCAACTGTCACACAACATCAACAAGATTTTTCAAAATCTTCAAAAACATATGGTTATTCTTCCCGCATAACATATTCATTCTCCCATGTCACGTCCTTAGGACCGTACCAGGTCCACTGGACCTTTACAATCCCTATGGCTCGATTCCAAAGCTATTTTCTTTTCTGGTCCAATATGCGCACATGATGCACTTGTAGGACACCTTCATGCTCCACCTGAATCACATTCCAATCAATTACAAAATTAGCATCATGTATATATTTCTTAAGCAATGAAACATGAAACACATTATGTACACTCGTGCATGCAAGTAATGCAAGCATATATGAAACTGGCCCAATCCTTTCTAGGATTTCAAATGGCCCACAAAATTTGGCTGCCAACTTGGCACAGTTTCTTAGCTTCAGGGAACTTCTATTGGATTTTACTTTCAGGAACACATAGTCACCCACTTTAAAATCTCTGTGGGTTCTGTTCTTATCAGCGTAACTTTTCTGCCTGTCTTGGGAAACTTTAAAATTATGCTTAATTTTTAGCATATGTTCGTCCATTTCCTTAAGAAACTCTGGCCCAACCGTTGCCCTATCAGTTGGATTATCCCAGCTTACTGGAGTATTTCACTTTTTGCCATAAAGTGCTTCAAATGGGCTCATATTCAACGATTCTTGATACCCATTATTGTAGGCGAATTCTACCAAGTGCAGGTATTATTCCCATTTCAATGGTTTTTCCATCACATACATCCTTAGCGTGTCTTATATTACTCTGTTCACCCTCTCTGTCTGTCCATCAGACTCAGGATGATAAGCTGTGCTAAAGTTCAAATTCATTCTGAATCCTTTGAACAACCCCTTCTAGAAATTTGAAGTAAATTTCGGCTCTCTGTTAGACATAATTGTCTTGGGAATTCCGTGCAATTGTGCCACATCCTTCATAAATATGTTGGCAATATCTGCTGCCTTGTGAGTAGTCTTTAATGGAATGAAATGAGAAAATTTCATAAGCTTATCCACCACCACCATGATTGAATCATGTTGTTTTCCGGTTCTGGGAAATCCGGTGATGAAATCCATTGTCACCACTTCCCATTTCCACTTAGGAATGGGTAAAGGTTGTAGCAACCCTGATGGGTTCCTGTGCTCAGCTTTAACCTTCTAGAACTCCATACATATGGTGATGTATTCAACAATCTCTTTCTTCATACCTGGCCAAAAGTAATGGCTCTTGACTGTTGCCACAATTTTCTTATATCCAAGGTGCCCTGCATAAGGCACATGATGCATTTCATGAAAAATCATAAGTTTCATGTCATGGAAATTAGGTACATAAATTATGTTCTTATACAGAAGTGTTCCATTGGTTTCCAATTTATAATTCTCCACATTCTGTATCATCTTACCTTGTTGTACCTTTGCTACCAAATCCTTGTACTGCAAATCTGTATTTCCAGCCTTTGAAATCCTTCTTTTAATATCGGTTCAGTACATGCTAATGGATTTAGAATGTAACTCATGTACTCTTCTGCTGAGTGCATCAACTATTTATTTTCCTTCCCTTTGATATGCTTGATATCAAAATCGTACTCACAGAGAAAATCCAACCACCTACTCTGCCTAATGTTGAAGGTTGGCTACTCAAACAAATACTTCAGACCTTTATGGTATGTTCTCAGTTCGAACCTCCTTCCCATGAGGTAATGCATCCATTTCTTTAGAGCGTGTACTATGGCTGCCAACTCCAAATCATGAGTTGCATAGTTCCTTTCGTGCTCTTTCAACTTTTTGGATTCATAATAGATTACAAATCCATTCTGACTAAGGACTCCTCCTAGTCCTTCTTTGCATGCATCATTGCACACCATGAAATATTCTTTTGGATCTGCAATCCTTAAGATTGGAGCACTGGTTAACAGTTGCTTCAATTGCTAAAAGCTTTTCTCACAATCATCTGTCCACTGAAAATTTTTCTCCTTCCTTTGCAAGGAAGTGATAGGGTGCGATATCCTCGAGAACCCTACAATAAACCTTTTGTAATATCCATATAGACCCATGAAGGATTTGAATTCTGTCACATTATTTTGCGCTGACCATTCTCTAATGGCCTCAATCTTCTCAGGATCTACAACTATCCCTTCCTTCGAAATAATATGCCCCAAGTAATGGATCTGCTCCTGATAAAATGAGCACTTGCTCAACTTGGCATATAGTTGGTTCTCTTGTAGCACCTATAACACCATTCTAATATGTTTTTCATTCTCTTCCTCTGACTTGGAATACACCAGAATATCATCCAGGAAGACTATGACAAACTTGTCTAGATAGTCCCTGAATACACCATTCATCAGGCACATAAAAACAACGGGTGTGTTTGACAACCCAAATGGCACCATTGTGAACTCATAATGACCATACCTTGTTCTAAAGGCGGTCTTGTTGATGTCTTCATCTTTTATCCTTACCTAGTGATATCTCAACCTATGGTCTATTTTCGAAAATATCTTCACATCATTCAACTGTTCAAAGAGGTCATCAATCCTCGGTAGAGGATATTTGTTCTTTATAGTTACTTTGTTCAATTGTCTGAAATCGATACAAAATCTCAGTGTTATGTCCTTCTTCGTCATGAACAAAACCAGGGCTCCCCAAGGTGACATACTTGGGTGTATATACCCCTTCTTCAAAATCTCTTCAAGCTGTAATTGCAACTCTTTCAGCTCTGGCGTACTCATTCTATAAGGAGCTTTTGACACTGGGGATGCTCCATGCATTAAATTTACTAAGAAGTCTATATCACTTTTCAGAGGTAGTTCCCAAAATATATCCTCAAATTCCTTTAGTATCGCATGGTCTTCGATATTTGACACCTTATCCTTAGGTGTTTCCTCCACATGGGCTGCAAATAATTGACAACCTTTTCTGTAGAACTTCTTCAGTTGCATTGCTGATATTTATCTAATAGAAACAACTCTAGGAATTCCTTGGACTGTTTTCCAATTCCCTTTCTCATCTAGGAAAGTGAATTCCTTGTTATGGCAGTCCAAGATGGCATGGTGCTAATCCAACCAATCCATCCCTATTAGACAGTCATAAGAACCTAAAGGTAGGACATTCAATTCAGGCTTTGTGCCCAGTCCATTCATGTCCACGGGAAATGACTTAACCAACTCGGTGACTTTCCTATTGGTTCATGTATCCAGCTACACTAACCAAGACTTTTCATGTTTGCTTCTCGAAAAATGAAAAATTTCCACCACTCTAGGATGCATATAACTATGACTAGCCCCTGAATCAATTAAAATAGTAAAGGGTTGGTTTTTAATCATAACTTCCACTTCAATCATGTGTGACTGATATTCATCTTGCTTGTTGTCCAGGGCTATGTAGATCCTTAGCATTATTCTTCCCATGTCCTCCACTATTTCCGCTTGTTGAACATTATGGATAGCTCTCACTTTGCCATTTTTATGTGGAAAATCTTTGTACTTGTGGTTCTCTTTACAACCCCAACACTGAATGGGAATCTGTCTTGGCCTTTGTTCCCCTACATCAGCCATTCTTGGCACTCTAAACAATGGCTGTCTTTGAGGACTACTTCTGAAAAAGGGAGGTTTGTTTCCCTTCTTCCTCTGCTCTTTCTTAAACTTCTTCTGGTCATCCCAAGCCTTCCAGAAAGTAGGCTTCTCTCTTTGCTTCTCATATAAGCATTTTTCTCTTTTTATCGTTTCTTCCATATTTTTTGGGTCATCATACTGGATCTTGTCCCCAATGGAAGGTGTCAGTCCACTTAGGTACCTTTGAATCTTGACAGTTTCATCCTTGATGAACGGAACATACTTCAATAATTCCAAAAATCTTCCCTCGTATTCATCAATGGTCATGCTTCCCATCTTGAGTTCAAAGAACTCTTTCATCTTTATGTCATAGTATCTTTTAGTTAAGTATTTCTTCTTGAAATACCTCTTGAATTCCTTCCAAGTGATATCTTTCTCTCTAATGTGCTACACCTGCACAAGATGATCCCACCACATGGATGCCTTTCCCTTCAGTTGATACATTTAAATTCTTCCTTCTGCATGAGAGGAATGATTTTTCAGTTGGAAATATTTCCTCATGCCAAGAAACCATGTTTCAACATCTTCCTCCTTTTTATGATCTCCATCAAACGTAGGCAACTTAATATTATTCATATCTCCCTTCAATTCATCCACTACCGATCTCCTGTTCTTTCTGGTAGGAGATGGGTTGGAACTACTGTGTGCCCTTCTCTTGGAGCGAACTTGGGAGTGATGATGGTGTCTACCTGCACTCCTTGACCTTCTTCCCTCAGAGGTCTGGTGACTCCCTGTTCTACTTGAGTCGCTCTCCTTCTCCAACTTCTTCTCTATTCTCTCCAAACTCCTTAACATCTTTATGTTAAATTCACCTTGTTTTTCCTGATCTTTTATAAGATTTTTTCTATCTTCTCGATGAGTTTGGGCATCTTTCTGCAAATTTTCAACGATTTTCATCATGTTTCCTTCCTTATCTATATCTTCTCCATTCCCATTGGAGTTCAATCCTTCAACTCCCAAGTGAACATCCATTCGTTTTTCTTCTTCCTTGGAACTGGAAGTAGTCTGTTCCATTTCCATTTTTTTGCACTCAGTGGAAATTCTACTTGGTTCTGGCACTCGCTAAACTTTTGCAAACACAATGTGTAGACAAAAAAAAAATTTCAGGTCATTAATCCTTAACAAATTCCACAAAATTCAAAAACAACTTGATTCATGAAAACATTCAGTTTCCATGAATTTCTGAGCTCTGCTCGGCTCTACAGTACACTTAGGCCATAGCCCTTTTCCTCTATTTCCCCAACCCCACACGACCAAGGGTCGTGACCAAGCGCTAGATATACAAGGTTCTCTAAATGAAACTTTAGGGTTTCAGGTTTTGGGGTTTCGGTCCTGGAGGCTCTCACACTCACTTTCCTCTCCAACTCCTGACTTCCGAACTTCCAACCTTTCTCACCCCCGGGCCCACAACACTGCTATCACCAACCAAGGTGGTGACATGTGGTGTCCTTAAGAAGGTCCACATTACCTTGGGTGACGCTATCCAACCCTAATGCATCTACTTTTTTCCTTTGGGATCCACTAGCACATAGAACACATCCCCCGTGTCCTCATCAATCCCAGTGACCTCAACCTGACCTAATACTTTGGCTCATTGGGATTTCGTGATTTCGGGCTTCGGGAGTTTGTGAATCATCACCTCCCATTCTCCTGATGGCCGAACTTCCAAAATGTTGACATTTTGGAGCTCCTAATCTAATGGTCCTAACTTCCCCATGATCTGATGACTCAAATCTTGTCAGGATTTCACGTATCGGGATTTCATGTGTCACGAGGTTGAAAAACCTCCCACCTTCATTCTTTCGATCCCCAAAATGTCGCGATTCCTCCTGGACAATTAACGTTCCAAATATCTCCTTGATCAATGGTTGTGATCCAATCACGAATTCATGTTTCACGAATTCTCACAGACTCTCCCTTTGACCACTTCAAGTCACGAGTCAACGAAAGGTTGATCGCTCTCCACGTATCCCTCCCAATGGACAGTTGTGATGATGTTAGGGCTTCACGTATCGTGATTTTCACACTCCTGTACAACTCCAAAGGGTTTTAAACCTTGTGGATGTTGCCTGGATCCAATGGCTATTGGTCTACACACTCATATCTGATGGCCCAAATCTGATCTCTTCTGCACACTCTCCTTAGTGTCTGGATGTGGATTCGGTGGTCTATATATTCTCCTTTATAATTGATCTATGGATGCGGTTTTATTCCACCGCAACTCCTCTTGAGCTTCATAACATGACCAATGTAACCCCTTGGCACTCAGAAACAATCTAAGGTTCAAAATCGGTTCCCCTGAACACCATTTCCACTCAAAACCTTGGGTCCAAAGACCACTTATCCAGCCCATCCAGGCTTAGGTTTGAAAACATGGCTCTGATACCATATTGTAACGTCCCCTAACCTTCAAACCCCTTTCCGGGAAATGCTACTACGTGGAAACATTCTCATATTTATGTAGTATGCATTTAAATGAAGTAAAATGGCTAATCAGAGTAAACATACAATTACTGCTAACATATAGAATGATTGAAATCAATAGTAAATATCATTGCAATGGAATACATGATAATATCGCAAGCATCATAGATATGCATTTTAATTGAAATTATACACATGCATATACTTATCTTTGAAATTGTAGTAACTCCACCAACTACGTGTAGACCTTCCATGAACCTCCCATCCTTAGACCTCACTTCTCATCACGCTCAACAGTGGGTCACCCCCGAGCTAGGTCTAAGCTCCACCCAAGGCAATGAAATCCTAGGCTAGGCTGAGGTTACAGGAAAACTGCACAGAGCAATAAGAAGGATTCTCTCAAGGAGCCTTCTTACGACCACTACTAATGGACTCTCATTCCCCACATGCATGTTCCACCTAGGAGTATACACCTTCATAAGAACAGTCCATCGATGCTTCACCTCCCTCTCTGGGCCTCGACAACAGGCCAAATCAGAAATTCTCAGAGCTATGAAGCTGGTGTTGGACTCTCTCTGGGAGAAAACCACTTCCCAGCAGACTCTCTCACCTGGAGGGAGCTGCTCACAGGCCTACCAACCTACTTCTTCTACCACGGGTCTGAAAACTTGGTTCTTCAGTCAACTTCAACTCAATTCCCACAAGGTGAAGATAACAGTAACAACAATAGGTAAATTCCACTCAGAAACACAGAAGGTAGTGACTCAAGGACAGTTCAGGTATGACTCAAATCACCAAGAGAAGATCGACTGGCTTACAGGATACATAAGTGACATGGCTCAAACGATATTTTTTCCACTGGTTTTCATAGGGTGTGACAAGGAATCCACACAGAGGTCAAACAAAAACTCAACAGTTTAGACAGAGGGTGTATCAATTTCTCAGGAAACATTGCAAGATTTGGGTCTCAGAGTTGTGTGAGGCATACAAAGGTCAGAAAAAAATCACCGTTTTAGACAGCCAACAATAGAATGGAGGACAAACCCCAAACTTAGCTAACACTTCAGATTTTAACCGCATGTGCCTAGGTTGACAGTTGTCTTCTTGCTGCTGCATGCGTTCCCTTTTGCACACTTGGAGTTGCATGCATTGCTTCTCCCATGACTTAGGATAAAAACATGTTTATCACATAGCTTTTGGAATAATAATAAATTATTATTCCCAAGGAATTAAGCCCCCAAGCTTAGCCCCTAGGCTCAACACTTAGCCTCTCTTTCCAACCTTTTATCCCCCTTTCCCTTACCCACTCTGTGGAATCTTAGTCCCCCATGAATCCTTCTTCGTGGTCGGTCTACACACAATGATGTTTATATTTTTATTAATTTTCTGCATATTACATATACAAAAACATACATCCTAGCCTTAACACTTAGGCTCTCCGACCTAATAAACACATAAGTCTACCATATTATCAATACATGGCTCACCAGCCTATAAAACATGATTTACAATTCATAAACATGATTACAAGAGGACTCATCCTTGGCGATATTACAAATGAGATATTGGCACTACTTCCTACTAAAGTTTGAGCTTGTGAAATCACCATAGAGGTCTAGGAGGATCATTATGGAACCACACTAATATTGGACCCATAAGTGTGAATTGATGCCCCAAAGTAGAGACATGAGGTTGAGAAACCTATGTGCATAAGAGTATAGGAAATTGCACACTCTCACTTTGAGAAATTGGGTGTCAAATGAGCACATGCCAACAAGTGGTATGGTTGTGGAGAGGGTGGATTGACTTAGAGGCACTTTGATAGCGATGTTGGACATAATGGAAAATGGTATTTTTTAAGACATTAGATTTCAACTTAAATACAATGGCATTCAGTTGGGTGTAAGGCATGCCTTCATTAAAATGAGGTTGATAGATAATCATGACCATTGTTATATAATTTTCTAACACATTTTAGGTGTAACTTACAAAGAAATGTGAGAGGAAAATATAACATGAGCATGTGATTAGAATGGGTGGAAGGAGTGACTATTGTTGTAGCAAATCTGCAGCAAGGGTGAGTACATATGCATCTCTAGTGGTTGTTCTAGATCATAGACAAAAGTGTATAAAAATAAAATAAAACTTAATTTAATTAATGGATGCACATTCCTTCAGATCTAAATCTACCATAATAAAAATAAAACAAAAGAGGGGGAATGCATAAAAGTGAATTATGGGTTAATTAAATTAAATAAATTAGGGAAAAGGGGTTTTTCTATGTTATGCAAGGGAATAATGGTGTGAAAGGTGAAATAACTTAGGCAAAAGGAGCTTTCCTAAGTGATTTGAGGGAATAATGGTGTGAATGAATGTACAACATGATATACATAAGCTATGATGTTGTATATCGATAATACTTAGCCTTTTGGGCTAGGTGTGCAAATAAATGGTGATAACAGATGCCCCCTGTTGTGTGAGGTTAGGATATAATCATATGAATGAAATACATTTTAGTTTTCTCTCATTGGGATATGTGTCAATTGAAGAGGAGAAGTGGTACCATGGGAAAGGAGAATAAGGCCCAATTGGTGAAGAGACCACAGAAAACCACCTACCAAAAAAGGGTCATCAAGTGGGGAGTAATATGATCTTAATGGGATGAGGTAGGCATAACCATACTCATAGATATTACTCATGAAATCAATATATGGGATATAAAGGAGTCTCAAATAAAACATGATGATGGAAAATATAGCCAGATTATATCAACATGATAATATATGTCTCATATACAATATCTGGAAGGGGAAATTTGAAATACATACCAACTCGGGATGAAATAAGTACATAAGAATTGATTCCCCCTCATGAATAAATAAGGGGGTGGAAACAACATGATAATCCTTGCTGAAAATAAATGAGGCTCCACAAATGTTTCCTCAGCATACTAAAGGAAAACTCGTCACAGGGCTCTGAGAAATGCATCTAAGGTTGAATCATATATGCATGTACGAATATCAATAGTATGAGGAAATGTGATTTGAACAAGTCTGATAGAAATGAGGACACTCTCATCATGGTCCAAGGTCACCCATTGGTTGGGGGATACGTACCAATGTATAAGAAACCATCCCCTAGAATATATGTGTTGAATTCAATAGGGGAAATTCCATTGGGGCCTAATGGCGAAGGAGGATTTGTAGGCTCGGTATCCAAAGAACAACCTGTGAAGCTATAACTCTAGAATAAGTTGTGGAAACTAGCACATGTAGGGGGGTACCTATAGGGAAACCCCCTCTCGAGGTATTCTACATATCACACATTTATGGGATGATGGAATTAAGAACTTGATCATTGAATTGTCAAGTGTATGAGTCTCAAATTATGAAAAGGAGCTAAAATCGAGCACATAAAATACAACCAAGGAACGAAGGATAAGGAGGGATCCAAGGTAACAATATTGTAATCCAACCCTCTAGAATACAAGTGTTGAAGTAGATATAGGGATGCATATTGGAACCAAGGAGAAATAATCACCAAGGGACTAGTACAAGGTGACAAGAATAATGTAATTGATGGAAACTAACACCAAGGGATGAATGAATGGCCAAGAGAGGTGGAATCAAGGCTTCTCTTGTTCAAATCATACATTCAAGGATAATATGGAAACAAATGAAGACATCATAAGGATGGTGGTTGACTGGCCATAATGTTGGTCAAATTCCTGAGTGGGACAACTGCACATGGGTATATAGGAAACACATGATGGGTTCAAATGATGGAAAGGTGAATCATCACAGATGCTCTGAAAAAAGGGCAACATAGGGATGTTGCTAGGGGAAAAATGTGTTGGATTAATAAGAGGGGGGGTGAATAAGTAATAGATATTTTTAATCCCTTTCTAAACCACAATATATCAGTTTTGTTAACTTTATGATAAAATTACCAATATCATTCAACAAGTGCAGAATAAATAAACCATGAACAATGAGAAATCATACACATACACAGTACGCCAGTATTTTATGTGGAAACCCAATGAAGGAGAAAACCACAAAACACTTTTTCTTATATGTATTTAATAATTAGATTCATTGGAAGCAACAACTTCCTTTGTTTTCCAGTTGCAACTAGAAGGACAATCCAACCCCCATTATTTTCAGGATACAATCTGAGGGAAGCTCCAACTCCCTAATTCTATGGCTCCAACTAGAAGGAGGCTATAACCCCCTATGTTCTCCAACTACAACCGGAAGGTGGATACAACCACCTATCCTTTCCCCATCCAACCACCCTAAAATATAAGTGTCAAATAACTTATGAAACCATTGTGACACTATCACTGTGAAATATACCACTGTAAACCTATACCAATATGTGCCAACAACCTGTAACCAACCTATACCAATACCTTGTATTCAACTTGAACCAATAACTTGTAACCAACCTATACCAACCAATAACATGTAATCAACCTGTATCAACATATACCAACAACATGTACCAATAATATCCTCAATAGATCGTATCTGATAAAATAGATCTCATACCCAATATCACAATAATATTACTCAAATCATGTGCATCTATTTCTCTCTAGTCATGTGCCATACATGTGTATACAATCATAATCATGTGTAATAGAACCTCACATGGACTAGACATCAAACCCTCACTGTTATGAAGCTTCAAACTAAACAAACAACTTTAGAAACACATCAAAACCAAAATCCCTCAACCATGTACCAAGAAATACAAGATATGCCCCGACACTCAACCCAACAAGATGTACCAATAATAAATATCAAACATACCATCACTGTATTTTTGTAGATCTAGCTCATACATCAAGTGCCATACAACCAACAACATCTATAGGGAAAATCCTCAAATTCCCATAACCATATCTCATGTATACAATAATATCCAACTACACATAAGAATATGACATATCATTTTGAACCTGTATATAGATCTATTGTCCCTGATCACTGTAGAACTTCCTGGGAACTTACTTTCAGACTCTAGGGACCCGACATCCACATCTACTCAATTTTTTGTGATATTTTCAGAATTACATGTCCTACCCTTATACATATCGTGTATGTACGCTACCTCCTCCACTACAACCCACATATGTACGCTACCTCCTCCACTGCAACCCATGTACACCTTAGAAACTAGGGTTTTTTCTTAAAATTCAAAATTTTCACCGTCAACCCTCCTTGGCTACCTCATATTTGCATAAATTCAGATGTATCAATGAGTACCTGCAATAAACCTTTCACAAAATAATACATATTCAATTTGTTCAATAGGTCCAAATAGGATACCCTTTGTCTCTTATTTATACTCTCCAAGTAGCTTCCTCTATGGGTTATCTTCTAACTTTTTTACCCAACTTCCTTTTTTAGGGATAACACACTTCTAACTACTTTGTCCACTTACACCCACTTTATCCACAAATATTAAACTCACCACTTCTAGTTATAACTAATTTATTTTTAATTAATTTCATTTTGAAACAACTTAACTCATGATTAACTCCTAGTTACAACCACTTTGACTAGTCAACTTCTTCTAGGATCTTCTAGAATAATTTGACTTCTTTGACCTTCTAGGGGATTCTAGATAACTCATGAGGGTTCTCCAACTTTACTAAGCCATATCTCCTCAACCGCGAGGAACTATGTGATGTACCACATATCATCAGAAACAACACATGTACTATCCATCTAGAATAGTCTCATCTGCAAATTCATTGATCTTCATTACATTATTCCTCAAACTAAATCAGGGGATACTGGAATTTACTATCGGACTTGCTTCAAGGGTTGATATCAATGAAAACCAACCCAATTAATCAACAATATCCCCCTTTGTCATTAATGACACCACTATGATGCAACATTGAAGTCATGTCGCTCATGCTCCCCATGTGACCATCACTCCCCCTGGAATAATTATTTTGTGATATATCTCCATGTATCTGACTCTCTCTCCATGCATTTGATGAATCTCTCTCCCTTTGACATCAATGGAAAAGGTAACTTACCATCGAGGTTGCTCCTTCTTACTGAACTATCCCTGGGGCTTCTCCCCTTGACTAAACTCTATCTAAGACTGCTCCCCCAAACTAAATTGTCCTCTTTATGGTGCTTCCTCATGTAAATCTAATACATATAATAATAGCATTCAAAATTCATTATGGGGCAGAAACTATGTCAGGTTTCTATAAAAGATACTCAAAAGCTTCCCTTTGAAGCGGTTTTGTAAAGATGTCTGCAATCTGTTCTTTGGTCCCAACATGCTCAACTCGAATTCTCTTCTATACAACCTTCTCCCTTAGAAAATGAAACTTGATTGAAATGTGCTTTGTCTTGGAGTGCATCAATGGATTGTTTGAGATATTGATGGCACTTGTGTTATCACAATATATCATAATGGGTTCATCATACTCAACCTGTATATCTATCAATGTTTGTTTCATCCATAGGACCTATGTACAATATGTTGTTCCTGCTATATACTCTACTTCGGCTATTGAAAATGATACTGATGATTGCTTCTTGCTTAGCCAAGATACCAAAAACTCACCCAAGTAGAACACTACTCCACTTGTACTTCTTCGATCATCAATGCAACCTTCCCAATCTGCATTTGTGTAGGAAATAAGTGATAGATCTTTTCCTTTTGGATACCATAATCCAAAATATTTTGTACCCTTGAGATATCTAAATATCCTCTTTACTACTAGAACATGTGATTCCTTTGGTGCTTCTTGAAATTGTGCCACCTGTCCAACTTCCTGCATTACATCTGGTCTGGATGTTGTCATGTAAAGTAAGTTGCCATTAATTAACCTATACTACCTCTTATTTGTAGCCTTTGAATCATCATATTTACTTAACTTACAACTGGCTTGCATATGCATATTGACTGGCTTGCAATCTTCCCTTCCAAACCTTTTTAACATTTCTTTGATATACTTGGTTTGAGAGATAAAACTGCCTTGGTTGCTTTGACATATATGAAGACCCAAAAAGAAGGATAGTTCTACAAGTAATGACATTTCAGAATCATTCTGCGTATCCTATGCAAATTTTTGGCTCATCATGTCATCATCACTTCCAAAGATAATATCATCAACATAAACTTCAATTAACAAAATACTATCTTGATTTACCTTGATGTAGAGGTTGTTGTCTGCATTCCCTTTCCTAAACCCTTGTTGTTGTAAGTATCTGCCCAATATGGAATACCATGCTCTAGGTGCTTGTTTGAGACCATATAAGGCCTTCTTCAACCTACAAACATAATTTTCATTCTTTGACAACTGAAATCCTCATGGCTGCTCAATGTAGAATTCTTCCTCTAGATATTCATTTAGGAAGGATGATTTCACATCCATTTGATACACTTTAATTTTCTTGGAGCATGCATAAGCAAGGATCAATATGGTAGCTTCCATTCTGGGAACTGGGGAAAATGTTTCTTCAAATTCTATACCTTCAACCTAAGTGTATCCATTACATACCAATCTTTCTTTGTTCGTGGTAACTTGTCCATATTCATTCAATTTGTCTTTGAAGACCCACTTTGTACCAATCACATTCTTGTTCCTTGTCCTTGGAACCAGTTCCCAAGTGTCATTC
This sequence comes from Picea glauca, assembly GCA_000966675.3. Taxonomy (NCBI): domain Eukaryota; kingdom Viridiplantae; phylum Streptophyta; class Pinopsida; order Pinales; family Pinaceae; genus Picea; species Picea glauca. The sequence goes on from JZKD02S1673340.1 coordinate 309,140, forward strand.
TTCTCTATCTGATCTAACTCCTCACTCATTTCTTTGATCCAAAATTCATCCTGCTGAATTCTTCAAAATTGCTTGGCTCAATTGTAGATAGCAGTGCTAGTGTAGTTGTCCTGGTGATTGAATTCTTCTTCTAGTTTCAACTCTTACATCTTTATTATCGATAATATGATTGTATGGATGATTCTTTTGTATTCATCTACTAGGTGTATTTGGAGGTACTTGAATATCTTGATGTTCGTTTTCTTTTGTTTCTAACTGCTCTTATTCATATTCTACTTCTGCTACTTCTTCATGAACATATTCCATTGAATCATTTTCTTCTTCTTTTATCCTTCCTTCACCCATCTCATCAAATGTCACATTGATGCTTTCAAAAATTTTGTTGAGCCTTAGATTGAATCATTTTTATTTTTTCCTTGTACTCGAGTACCCACAAGTATTCCTTTGTCCACATGAGAATCAAACTTTCCCATTCTTCCATCTTCTCTTTTGATGTAGCACTTGCTTCCAAAAACTCTGAAATGCTTCACATTTTTTGGTCTTCCTTTCCCTAGCTCATAGGGAGTTTTATCACTATTGTTTCTAATCATTCCTCTGTTTTGAATGTGAACTGTTGTATTCACTGTCTATGCCCAAAAGACGTCTGTCAACTTGGAATCCATTAACATAGTTTGAGCTATTCCCTGTATTGTCATGTTCTTTCTTTCAATGACTCCATTTTGTTGTGGTGTCCTGGAAATAGAGAATTTCCTCTTTATCCCATGCTTACTTCAAAATTCCATGAATTCTTTTTAAGTAAACTCTCCTCCATTATCCGATCTTAAATTTTTTATTTTCGAATCTGTTTTATTTTTAACCATCTCCTTGTATACTTTGAAGTTCTCAAATGAATCTAACTTCTTCCCGAGAAAACAAACTGTAGTCATTCTTGTATAATCATCAACTAATAGCATAAAATACTGCTCACCTTTCAAACCCTTTGTTCTAGTTGGTCCAACTAGATCAGTATGCACAATTTCTAGTGGTCTTGTTGTGGAGTATTCTTTTGATTTTAACTTGGTCTTTGTTTTCTTTCCTTGTTGACAATACTTGCATAATGTGCTTGTTGGATTCACAATATGGGGAATTTCTCTATCTTCTTTCTTTCTTATAACCTTGACAATATTATCGAATTTTGTGTGACCCATTTTTCTATGCCATAACCAAACTTCATCTTCCTTTCCTAAACACCACTTTTCTTTTACAATTTCACTTAATACATTTATGTTGCTTGAAGTTTTCATAGTTGTCGCCACCACTTTGGTTGAATATGTTTTTCTTATCTCACGTTTCTATGAATCAAACACAATTTTTTGACCTTGGTCACACATTTGACTTACACTTAGAAGATTGTGTTTCATATCTTCCACTAGTAGAACATTTTCTTCCTTGGAATCCTTACTTCCAGTTTTGACTGTGCCTTTTCCAATGATTTTGGCTAAGTTGTCATTTCCAAAAGAGACTGACCTATCTCTTTCCTTTTTCAAAGTTATAAAATTTTCCTTATCATCTATCATGTGCTTAGAACAACCATTGTCAACATACCAACCATGTTTCTTGTGTTGAGCTTGTATAGAAAGTGTGCATTCTTCATTATTGTATTAATTATGTTTTCTTACCCATATCCTTTGTGTTTCTTGTCTGTGACTGATAATGTTTTGTTGTGATTCTCTTATAGGGTCTGTCATTCTACAATCTTTAGCCATGTGTCCAAAGTTGTTGCACTTGTAGCATTTCATATCAGTACTCAAGGATTCAAATATGTTGTATCTTCTATTCTATGTTTCACTAGGGCTTCTTGAATAATCATTTTGTGCATAACTTTCGTGGTTGTCTCTCTTCCTGTTATTTTCTCTGCAATGTACAACCTTATGTCCAAAAATTTTACATTAATAACATAAAACAAGAAATACGGTTTGATATCTAAGAGTTGTAGATCTTGTAAAATGAGTTACTCTTGTGAAACCTTCTTCGTCTTGAGGCCTTCTTGTTTTTTATTATCGTTGATTCTAAAATCTGAATCTTCTAGGTGGAGGAGTGTCTTTGTGATCTTCCTTGTGAAACTTCTTGTCTCCTCTCACTATGTTTGTGTATCTTCTTGGTTTTTTTTCTTGATATGATCTTTTTTAGCTTGATCTATTTTCTATATGGTTTTATCCTAGTCCAAACTTATCATGATGTGGCCTTTGACTACTAATAATATCATCCAAAAATGTATATTTGTTCTGCATGTTTTTCTTCTGAAGGTCTTTTCTCAATGTGACAATCTATGCTTCCATATTTCCAATGATCCTATCTTTTTATTCTAACCTTTATTTGAGTGCTTCTTCAATTCCCTTGTGTTCTTTGACTTGTATTTTTAATTAAGTGATCATCTTCTCTAATTCTTCAGTGTTGGGATTTTGAGTTCCTTCTTTTCTTTTTAGTTATGCCCGTTGTATGTTATGTAGACCAAAGAGTGATAGAATTCACAATGAATGATAGACACACACACACACACACACACACACACACACATATATATATGAATGAATGGTAAGATGATTACAAGTGAGAATGAGGGCTTGATTATATACCCACGTAGGGGTCCCATAACCAATAGTCACATCCTTTGAAACATGTCCTTTCATTATTAATAATTATTATTTATTAATTATCATTTAATTATTATGTTATTAATATCGATTTTATATGTATATTTATGTTCATAACATTGCCTTCCCCTTAAAAATGATTTTTCCTCAAAGCACTGGTAATGACGGGTGTAACTGGAGAAAATGATTTGATTCCCACAATGTGTCTTCTTTTGAGAGGTTTTTCCATTTAATAAGATACTCCTTGATTACCCGAGATCACAACTTTTTTTATTCGATGGAAATACTGGCTTCTGGTTCTAAAATGATTATTCCTTCTTCATCCAACATAAGAAGCATTGTCTTCACCTTTTGGTGTTTCCCTAAAAATCTTTTTAGACATGATATGTGAAAAATGTTGTGGAAATGACTTTTATCTGGTAATTCCAACCCATAAGCTACGTGACTGATTTTTTTGTTAATTTGATATGGTCCATAAAACTTCAAAGCCAATTTATTATTTCCTTGGTGTTTAAGAGATAATTGTTTGTAGGGTTGAAGTCTTACAAATACCCATTCTCCAACTTCGATTTCTCTTTCTGTTTGGTGTTGGTCAACTTGTTGCTTCATTCGATTTCTTGCAATTGCTAAGTTTTCCTTGAGTATTTAAACAATTTCTTGACTTTCTTCTAAATGATCTTTTACTGATGCAACTTTTATTTGATTTGTGGCTAAATCTTTCCAATATGGTGGTTGATATCCATAAAGAGATTTAAATGGTGTCTTTTTGGCTGATGTATGATATGTGGATTTATACCACAATTCAGGGAGGTGAAACCATTGAAGCCATTTATTTTTCTTGTTAATGACAAAGCAATGAAGGTAGGTTTCTAAGAATTTGTTGACAATTTTTGTTTGACCATCTGTTTGAGGATGGTAAGTTGAACTCATATTGAGAGAGGTCCCAATTTTTTTTCAAAACTCTCTCCAAAATTTTCCTTTAAACATGGCATCTCTATCAATGACGATGACTTTAGGGAAACCATATAATTTATAAATGTTTTTACAGAAGAATTCATCTATTTGTTTTGTGGAGTCTGTTTTTCTTACTCCCATAAAATGTGCATACTTGGTTACTCTGTCTACTACCACTAATATTTTATCTTTTCCTTTTGATATGGGTAATCTTTCAATGAAATCCATTGAAATTTCTTCCCATTTTTGGTTAGGAATATGTAACGGATGGAGTAACCTAACAGTTCATATATTTTCATTCTTGTTTATTTTACAAAGGTCACATTATACTACATATTTTTGAATATATGCACTCATCCCTTTCCAAAAAATGATTGACTATCATTATAATATGTTTTGCAAAATCCGGCGTGACCCGCATCCGAACAATCATGTGATTCTTGAAGCACCTTGGATTTAAATATTGAATTGGTATTCAAATACATTATTCCTTTATACCATAAGATGTCATTCTTCCATTCAAACTTGGGGTGTTGGTTTAAATCATTGATTATGGAACATGTCTCTATGTTTTTGGCATACTCAATTCAGATTTTGTTTGAATCAACCATTTTGGAGTTGTTATTGATACTGCAAAAAATTGCGCCTCTTATGTTGTATTTTCCTCTTTTATGTGATATCTCCATATCAAATGTGACAATTTTCTCTATCCATTTATGTTGTTTAGTGGTCAATTATTTTTGTTGTAACAAATATTGTAGACTATTATGATATGTATGTATCAAGAACTTGCTTCCCAAGAGATATTGTCACCACTTTGTTAATTCATGCATGATGGAAACCATTTATTTTTTGTGTGTGGATAGTAAGAATTCCTTTTTGTTTAGTTTCCTTCTTTCAAATGCTATTGGGTTTCCATTTGCATCAATAATTCTATGATCCCAAAACTCGAGGCATCACATTCGATTATAAAGGGTTTCGAAAAGTGAGGTGTAGCTAACACGGGGGTTGTGGACATAATTTTCTTTAAATTTTCAAAACATTTTTCAGATTCTTCATTCCATTGAAAGGAGTTTTTATTTAGGAGATTTTTTAGGGGGGTAGTTAGATGAGCATAGTTTTTGACAAATATTTGATAGTATCCTGCCAAGCCTAAAAATCATCTGAACTTAGATATAATTTTTGGCCTAGGACATTTTGAAATTGCTTTGATTTTATTTAGGTCTACCTTGACTCCATTTTTGGATATAATGTGACCGAGATACTCTACTTCCTACTTTCCAAATGTACATTTTGACATTTTTTCATAGAATTGATTTTTTTATAGAAGAGATAATACTTGTCCCAAATGATTGATGTGTTCCCTCCATGTTTTTCTATACACCAGTATGTTGTCAAAGAATACTAAGACACATTTTCTTAGGTGTGGATGAAATAGTTCATTCATAGTTGCTTGGAAGGTAGTAAGGGAATTAGTTATCCCAAAAGGCATCACCTTGAATTTGTAGTGTCCTTCGTGAGTCTGGAAGGTGGCTTTGGGGTACATCTTCTAATCTTACTCTATTATGGTAATATCCATATCTCAAATCAAGATTTGAAAAAAAATCTGGCTCCATGAAGTTCATCCAACATTTCATTGATGAGAGGAATGAGGAAATCATTCTTGATTGTTATCTTGTTTAACCCTCGATAATCTATGCATAATCTGAAAGAACCATCTTTATTTAGTACTAATACAATTGGAATTTCATGTGGGATTCTACTTTTTGTGATAACACCACATTTTAACAAGACTTGGACTAATATTTCTATTTTTGTTTTATGATGACGGGGGTATGTGTGTGGTCTAAGCTTCAATGGAATTAATCCTGGTTTAACTTGATTTATATGTTCAATTCTTCTCTATGGTGGTAATTCCATGTGAAGGTCTTGAAATACCTTCTTGTGATTTTGAATTAGATCTTGGATTTCTGAAGTTCTGGAGTCATCTTGTTCTGATTCTTGTATTTCCATTTGGTGGAATTGGACAAAATAGGCAGTTTCTCCTTTTCAGATAAGTTTTCCATCTGCTGAGATGATACAACTTGTGTTTGGGGAGGTTGAAAACCATATAATTTATACATTTTCCCTTACCAATTGAATTTGATGAAAAGATATTGATGATTGACTGAGTATGTGCCTAAGTTTTGTAACCATTGGACTCCTAAAACCATGTCTACTCCTCCCAGGGGTGCGGTGTAGAGTTTAGATTCCAAATTGAAATCTTGAATTTAGAGCTTTACCTTGTGGCATTTTCCTACATTTTCGATTTTCTTACCATCTACAACCATTACCTTCATGTCTAAAATCGGGTATACAAATAGTTTGGGGTTCCTTGCAACATTGATGTCGAGAAAGTTGTGGGTACTTCCCATGTCGATTAATACTATGACATTATATTTTTTGATGTGTCCTTTTAATTTGAGAGTTTTTGGTTTCCTAATGTATGTGATGGCTACGAGTGATATTCTTGGCGTGTCGTTACCCATGAGGTTTGACACGTCATTTTGGCTATTTTCCATTTCTTCAGTTACCGATTCTTCTAAATCTAATTCATCATTGTTTTCTTCTTCACAAGTATATAATTTTTTTGAATTGTCTTCTATGCGGAACCTTTGTCTTGGGTCCCATTTCTCTCCACGTCGTTTACCTTTTCCTTCTTTAATTCTTTGGGTATCCAAACTTCTTCTTTTTTCTTCTCATAGGTTCGGTGGTATATATTTTTTAGTTTCCATGTTTGCAGTCTGGGCTATGTTCCTTCTTGAATAAAACTTGTTGAATCTTGATTGGCCTTCTAGTTTTTATTCTATTGCTTTTTCCTTGCATCATGCTATTTCAACAGTTGTACCTCATGCAATTTTAAGTCCTCTTGGATATGTGGCTTGAGACCACCTATCTAAGACACGAGTAATTGATTATCATATAATCCAAACACTCGAGTGGAAAGGGCTTCCCATTGGTGTGTAAATTCATTTATGCTTCCTTTTTACTGTAATCTAGTGAGTTTTGAGAAAACTTCTTGTTTAGAAATTCCCTAGAATCTTTTAAACAAATCATTTTTTAAAGAATTACAAGTGTATGACTAGATTTTTCCTTTCCACCATAGGTACCAATTGTATGTAGTTCCTTTGAGGTACATGGATGCATATTTAACCTTTTCTTCGTCAGTTTTAATATTATATATATGGAAATATTCTTCAATTTTGTTAAACCACGCCACACATTGGTTATCGCCTCCATTGTATTTTGAGAGTTCTATTTTGTATTTGCGAGGATAAATCATTAAGGGTTAATATTGTGATATAGTTTGGGGATTTGATATTGAATTGTAGGGAGGTGGTGGTGATGTGTTAGATGTGCTTGAGTCACTTGGCTGTGGTTGGGTGGCTTGTTGGTGTCCTTGGCCTTTTATCAAATTTAAAACCTCATTATGATTTTCTTCCTGATGGTGTGTTATCACAATCAGGCTTTGCTGCAAATCGTCTTTTATTTTGCGTTTTAAGTTTCCCAAACATTTTTGTAGGTTAACCCCGAGTTATTGAAAAATATCTTCTTTAAGATATTATTTTAGATGATCTATGGCTTGTCGCAATTCGATTTTGACTTCCGCTGAAATGTTTTCTTTAAGATAATGGGTCAATTCTTGTCTGAGTGCCTCATTACTGATCTTTATTTCTTCTCTCATATCATCATTAGTTTTTCATATTTCCTTTTCAAGTACTTGCCGAGAATTTTTACATTTGTGTCCTATTTTTTCGATTTGGTTCTTTAATTTTGACATATTCCTGGTATTTGGGGGTGAATACTTCTCCTCAATTTTGACTAGATTAGGATGCCCTTAAATAATAAATCTCTAATATAGAGTTTAAAGTTTTTATAACTTATATGATTGACCTTTATAAAAAAAAAAAATTATAAAATTATAAATTAATTTTTTTATTATAAAAGTGGGGCTTTTTGAAATCGTACTACCTTACATCAGAGTTAATAGGGAAAGGGGGAACAGTGTTGACCGACAATGTGGATGTGTGCAGAAATTTCGAGGGAGTCTATGGAGAAGTTGTCTGGGAAGCCAACTGGGGAGATGTTGGGGAAGTGTGGCTAGGACAGACATGATGGGGGATGAGGTCACGTGTTGGGTCTGCAGTGGGATGCAGGGGTTACGGGGAAGGATTTTATAGGTTGAATGTGTTGTGATGGGAAGGTGTGGTCGGGGCAAACAAAATAATGTTATAGGTCTAGGAGGGATGAGGGAGTGTGGTTGGGGGGCAGACAAGACAGGGTTAGTCGTGGGTGGGGGATGCGGGGGATTACGGGAAGGGGGTTACAGATCGTGGTGTTGGTTTGAGGTGGGGTTGCGGGTAAGAAAAAATTGCAACACGGGATAGGCTGCAAGCCACAGGACAGGGTGTTTGTCAAGACATGTTGTTGTACTGGTAAGGAAAATTTGCAAGCACAAGATAGGGTGTGGGGTTGGGCAGGGGAGGACGCAATGAATGATGGAGGATGTATATGTATTAGAGCAACTAAAGAATGGTACGATGGATTAATACACACAACATATGGAATGAGGATGGCATCCGAACATGTATGAACTCTCTCTGATACCAATGTTACATAGACCAAGGAGAGATAGACTTCACAAAATAATAGATATTCAATGTGTTACATAGGTGCAAGGTTTATTGAATTCAAGGGTCTCATATTTGCACCTACAATAAACCTTTCACAAAATAATAGATATTCAATGTGTTCAATAGGTGAAAATATGAGACCCTTGCTCTCTTATTTATGCTCTCCAAGTAGCTTCCTCTAGGGGTTATCTTCTAACTATTTTACCCAACATCCTTCTTGTAGGGCTAACCCACTTCTAACTAATTTTTCCACTTACAATCACTTCATACACAAATAGTAAACTCACCACTTCTAGTTTCAACTAATTTATTTTTAATTATTTTCTTTTTTCAATAACTTAACTTATGATTAACTCCTAGTTACAACCACTTTGACTAGTCAACTTCTTCTAGGAGCTTCTAGAACAATTTGAATTCTTTGACCTTCTAGGGGATTCTAAATAACTCATGAGGGTTCTACAACTTTACTAAACCATATCTCCTCAACCATGAGGAAATATGTAGTGTACCACATATCACCGAATACGACACAACATGTATTATCCATCTAGAATAGTCCCATCTACAAATTAAATGATCTCCATTACATTATTCCTCAAACTAACTTAGGGGATAACATAATTTTCTACCGGAATTGCTTCAAGGGTTGACATCAATGACAACCAATCCAATTAATCAACAAAATAAGTCTGTAAGAAATACAAAGTTATTCACCAATGTGTTTAAAAACACAGTGGCCAAGTGGAGGAGAGGTTGGGTATGTTT
>JZKD02S1673340.1:321902-337691 GCA_000966675.3 Picea glauca
TGTGTCGGAGTACGAGTGGAGTGGTGCTCTCTCCTACGGAGGGTAGGAGCCATGGGATAGGAGGTGCAAGACCTATCATCAGGTGATAGGATTCCCTTGGAATGCATTGGGTCATCCGATGAGGATGAGAATTAGGAGGGGGATAGATGATTCCCCCATTTTGTATTATATAGGAAGTGATGGACATGTCGATTGTATAGTAGAGTAGTGGACTCAAATAGATAAAACTTATGTTATTTTTGGTTTTTAAATATACGATACATTGATGGACATATATATACATGTGTGTGATGATAAAATGAAAAATGTACAATGTATTATATGTACTGATAGGCATGTATGATAGTGTAAAAATGAATGCAAATTGTTATCTTCTTGTTGATGCATGTGCTAGATGCCAGTCTAGGATGTTGTTTGCAATGTTGTCTACAAGTTGATTGTGACTTCTAGGTATGTTATTGAATGTAATGAATTCAATTGATTGCACCAGGAGTCAAATTGGTAATTATTTCCTAAACAAGAATGGGTGGTGCACACGATACACACCATTCAACTACATAACGAAAGTTGGGAATCTAAACAAACATGAAGGTAATGGATGTGATCAGAAAGAGAATTGGATAAAACACCTATCACTACATCATATTTGGCATGATTATTGGTGGTAGGTCCAATGAAAACACCACTAGAATGGTAGAGGGTAAGCATGTGGGTGAATAGGTCATAAGTTATCGAGGCTAGATTATATGAAGAACGATTCACACCATCAACATAACCAATGTAGTAGGGGGACATAGGGTCCATATGAAAGGTGCAAGAGGATAATAAATGAGATGCAATATATGCAAGTTGAATGCAAGAAAAACATCAAATATAAAAACTATACAAAGAAAGAGTGGTACAATATGCTCATGAAGGGTTGTGAGGTACCACCTTGAAGAAGAGAATAGGGTGAGATTATGAATTCAGTGGTTTTGTACCATGGGAGATGGGAGAGGTATGGGAACTAGGTGGGGATGGATCACGATGATATGATGGCTCTTCTACCATCAGGGTAGCGGCCTACGCATAGGAAACCTCAAAGTGATGGATGACCTCTAGAGAATCTTGGTACTGGGGAAGACAAGGACAATGGTGAGAGTAATGGCCATAATGGTCACATAATGATGCAGGAGCATCTCAAGCAAGCCAACATGGAGACAACGAACAATTGGACAAGCGCTAGTGCAAATTTTGAAATTGTCTTGAAGTTATTGTGCAATCTTAAATGAACTAATTAAGAAGGAGTGCACTTTTATAATGTAATCGGACCTTGAGTGATCCGCTCTCGTCCTTAGTATGTAGAAGGCATTTATAGTAGTTAATGAAAGTAGATAGAATTGAATGTTAGATTAGACAATTTTAGAGCACAAGAGGGAAACAGGATATAGACACCCTCATTGTGTATTGTAACATTATTATGATTATTATGAAGAGTAGAGAAGAGCATATAGGAGAAGCAGAGAGCTGTGTGAAAACACCCATGTACATAAATTTGAATTAATAGAGAAACCTTTGATTCAAATTCATGGCGTCGTGTTTGTTCTCTGTGTATGTATGCTAAATGTTATGCTCATGGTTATTTTACTCTTCTTGCTGTACATTTTCTTTTATGCTATGTATGAATGATTTCTTGTTGAATGTTTGAAATCTGAGAGGAAAGGGTAAGAGAAATAAGTTTCAATTGTTTCTCTATCTGAGAAAGAGTTCCTGCAAGGAGTGCAATTGAATTGTCCACAAGGAGTTCGTTGACAAAGGGTTTAGAGGTTTATCTCTGAACGCTCAGGATAGATAGCTTTTGTTCTCATTTCCACAGAAGTACAGTCAAGCATAGGAGCCGTGCAAGGAGTGCGTGGACTGAGTAAAAGTCTTAGAGTTGTGAATCTGAGCAAAGCATTAAGAGATTGTTGTTGCAGGTGTGTGCAGAGTCGAAGGATTTCAACACTTGGAAGTGTTTGAAGGTCACCGCAAGGAATGCGTGCAAGAGTTTTTGAAAGACTCAAAGTCATGGGAAAGTTCAAAAGGGTTTGGACCTTCGAAGGAGTCGAAGGAAGGAACGAGGCCAAGTACCTTGAGAGTTTGAAGGAAGGCATAGTGACGTTGGACCACAGGGGGATGAGTTCCGTGGAGAGAGACACTTTGCTTAGTTCGTGCAGAAGTTCTCAAGGAAGAGAACAGATGGTCGGAATTATCTGTGGAGAATCCATGAAGTCTCATGAGCCGTTAGATCTCACGGAGGAGAAAGGAAGTTACGATGACTGCTTCAAAAGGGGCAAGCCCAAGAGAGACAGAGCCATCGATTCAAGTCAGCCAGGGACCGTTGGATCACTCGTGAAATTACCTATTGGGATTTTGTGAGTGGAAGGGTCGAAGACTTGGCATCAAAGTTCACAAAATCACGAAGCCCGAAGACGTGAATGATTGATAGGGTTGTGTGGGACTACAGAGGTCAGCAAGGTGGACAGGTGGCACCCTATTGATGTAGAAGTCAATCAAGTTGAAGTCTCGAAATGGTGAGAAGGCTAGTTGTGGGGCCAACGCTGAGAAATGTGTCAGAGTCTGATATCTCGGGATTTCGGTGAATAGAATATCGAGATTTTGGGGTTAGTGGGTAGAGTTGTATGTTATCGCAACTTGCGAACTCGCAAAAGCTAACAAGTCATAGTTTCAGAGTTCGGGATTTGGGGTCATAGTGAGCAGGCACTCGACCACAGGATTTGCGACATCGCAAAGTCCGATCTCCTAAGTGAAAAGGGAGGATCCCACGAGGATTTGTTGTGGGTGAAGAATTTCCGAAAGGAAATTAGAAGAACCATTTTAGAGTTCTTCAGGCCAGTGAAAGGAGAGAAGAACGATCCTGTGTATGTGGACTTCCTGACCCGCGGGTTGAAGGAGGCTACGTCAGGTTTGGTATCAGAGCACAGAAAGGTTCTATGCTTTATGTAGCAAAGGAAAAGAAAATTCACCATGTCGCCAAGGAGAAGGGATAGAAAAACACCCGATCCACCAGAGGAGAGGGAAATGCCGAGAAGAAGAGGTAGGCAGATGACTGATCCAACCATGGAAAAAGAAATGCATGATTTGCGTGCTAGACTTGAAGACATAGAGACAACACAGAGACGCACAGTCAGTGCTGGGGATCTTAGTGATTCCGAAATTGAAATTGAGGTTGAACATGAGGAAGAAGTTGCAGTTGAAGATGCAACAAACGAACATTTGATTAGAGCTATTGCAAGAATGGGTGCAAGAGAGAAAATGGACATTCCAGTTTATGAGGGGAATCTAGATGCAGAGGAGCTTCTAGACTGGATTAGAGCTCTAGACACATACTTTGACTATGAATATGTTGAAGAGGACAAGAAAGTCAAGCATGTTGTCACGAGATTGAAGGGACATGCATCATTGTGGTGGGATGAACTACAAGCTGACAGACACTGCAAAGGAAAGAAGAAGATCAAAAGATGGGACAGGATGATCGTAAAGATGAAGGCGAAATTCATCCCCATAGATTATCAAATTACTCTGTTCAAAAGGATGCAAAACCTGAGACAGAAGCTGATGACACTGAAGGAATACACTGAAGAATTCTACAAGTTGAACATCAAGGCAACTCATCGGGAAAGCGATGATGATAAAGTTGCCAGATACATGAATGGCCTGAGATACGACATCCAGGATGAGATGAGCATGGTAACCATTAGAACGATGGAATATGCTTATCAGATGGCTCTAAAAGCTAAAGAGAAGTTGAGCCGAAAGCAAGGTCAGAGAGGCCGAGGCAGAAGCCAACCCAGAGGCAAATCAGTTGCCCAGGATAAATATCAGAAACCCAAGGAGGACTGGAAGAAACCTCAAACTTGAGTTGAGAGGTGTGGAACCTCACAATGAGGGCATAATACTGAGCAGAGAGGAGATTATGCTGATAATAATACTTTTCCTCGTACCAGAGGTAGAGGAAGAGGAAGAGGTGGAGTGATAACATGCTTCACATGTGGAAAGAATGGGCACAAGTCATACGAGTGTCCTTATAAAAAGAAAGAAGGAGGAGAAACTCACATCACCAAAGCACAGAGACGGGATGTTGAGACAAAATATGCTGAAGGCAGAAGATCGTTGATGATGCAAAAATCTCTTTTGACACCAGAGAAGGAGGTGGAGAGTTCGGTCCAAAGAACCAGACTTTTCCAGACTGCTTGCAAGACCAAGGACATGGTATGCAAGGTTATTGTGGACAGTGGTAGCATGGATAATGTCGTTTCAACAGATATGGTAGAAAAGTTGGAGTTGGAGACGATTGATCATCCAAGCCCATATAGAGTTTTGTGGCTACAAAAAGGACATCAGGTAACTGTCAATAAACAATGTTTAGTTGAATTCAAGATAGGAGGATATAATGATAAGATACTCTATGATGTTATTCCCATGGATGTTTGTCATCTATTGCTGGGTAGACCATGGCAATATGACAGGAATGTGATTCATGATGGGAGAATGAACACATACACCTTAGAGAAGAATGGGAGGACTCACATGTTGCTTCCAATTAAGGATAAGGAGGTGAAATCGGAAGTAAGAAACACTGTACTTCTCATGAGTGGGAAGGAACTTCTTACAGAGGTTAAGAAGAAGGAGGATCCCCAATTCATTGTGGTCAGAAAGACTAGAATTGTTTTGACCAGCACAAGAGTAGATGATCTACCAGAAGAAGTTCAGGAACTACTGGAAGAATTCGCTGACATAGTAGTGGATGAACTACCTCGTTCATTGCCATCGATTAGAAATGTGAGTCATCACATTGATCTCATACCAGGAGCCAGTTTTCCAAACAAAGCCACGTACAGATTGACGCTGCAAGAGAATGAAGAGGTTAAAAGACAAGTTTAGGATGTGTTGGACAAAGGATTGGTCAGGGAAAGCTTGAGTCCGTGTGTTGTTCCAACAGTACTCAGTCTGAAAAAAGACGGAGGCTGGAGGATGTGTATTGACTCTAGGGTGATCAACAAGATAACCATCATTTACAAATTTCCATTTCCATGGATGGATGATCTGATGGATTGCTTGAGTGGAGCAAAATTCTTTTCAAAGATTGATTTGAAAAGCAGTTATCATCAAATTTGCATGAGAGAAGGTGATGAATGGAAGACAACATTCAAAACCAACGAACGGTTGTATGAATGGCTTGTTATGCCATTTGTCTTAACAAATGCGCCGAGTACCTTCATGAGGTTGATGAACGAATTCCTGAGGGAGTTCATCGGAAAATTTGTTATTGTATATATGGATGACATACTGGTTTTCAGTAAAATAGTGGAAGAGCATCTGAAGCATTTGGCTATAATGATGCAGAGGTTACAACAGGAGAAGCTATTGATAAACATGAAGAAATCCTCATTCATGAAGACAAAGCTCATTTACTTGGGATTTGTTATTTCTGTGGATGAGTTGAGGATGGATCCAGATAAGGTGGAGGTAATCAAGAATTGGCCATCACTAAAAAATATCTTTGAGGTGAGAAGTTTTCACGGATTGGCTAGTTTCTACCGAAAATTCATCAGGAATTTCAGTGGAATTAGTGCACCGATGATGGATACAGTGAAGAAGAGACACAAGTCTTTTCACTGGACAGAAGAGGCTGAGAAAAGTTTTAAACTGTTGAAGAGGAAGATTACGGAACAACCAATTCTGGTGTTGCCGGATTTCCAAAAGACATTTCAAGTGAAATGTGATGCAAGTGGATTTTCAATAGGAGCAGTCTTGATTCAAGAGGACAGGTCGATAGCATACTTTAGCGAGAAGCTGAATGAAGCGAAAGTGAAGTACTCCACTTATGACAAGGAGTTCTATGCTATCATACAGGCATTGAAGAAATGGATACACTACTTGATCCCGAAGGAGTTTGTCTTATACAGTGACAATCATGCACTGCAGTTTGTGAATCAACAGGAAAAGTTGAATCAGAGACATGTTAAATGGGTTGAGTATATGCAAAATTTCACTTTTGTGATTAAACATATCTCTGGTACTACTAACAAAGTTGTTGATGCTTTGAGTAGGAAATGTTTTCTATTGCAGGAGTTCAAAGTCAAAATGTTGGTTTTGATGATCTCAGGGACATGTATAGGGACGACTCAGATTTTAAAGGGGCATATGAAGAAGCTGAGAATCCAATTCTCAGAGATAGAAGCCAATGGACAGAATACATGATCCAGGAAGGATTACTATTTAAAGGTAATCATATTTGTATTCCGAAATGCTCCATGAGAGAGAATTTACTAAAGGAGAAACACAGTGAAGGATTGGTCGGGCACTTTGGTCACGACAAGACGTTCGCAAAATTGAATGAGTCATATTTTTGGCTGGGAATGCGAGCAGACGTCAAGAGATTTGTGGACAGATGCAGAATTTGCCAGCATTCGAAGGGAAGGAAACAGAATGCAGGGTTTTATCAACCATTGCCAATACCTGAGAGGTCTTGGGATGCAATCAACATGGATTTCATATTAGGGTTGCCAAGAACAAAAAGAGGATTTGACTCAATATTTGTGGTGGTGGATAGATTTTCCAAGATGGCACACTTCATTCCATGTTAGAAGTCCAGTGACGCAACTCACATTGCGAATATGTTTTTCAAAGAAGTCATTCGACTTCACGGCTTACCAAAGAGCATAGTTTCGGATCGAGACACCAAGTTCATAGGACACTTTTGGAGGACCTTATGGAAGAAGTTGGGGACTAACTTGTTGTTTAGTTCAGCTTATCATCCTCAAATGGATGGACAGACAGAAGTGGTGAACAAAATTCTGGGAGACTTGCTGAGAAGCCTGGTGACAGAACACCATAGCCAATGGGACAACATATTACCACAGGCGGAATTTGCTTATAAAGACTCAGTTAACAGAAGCACAGGGCAGAGTCTGTTTCATATTGTCTTTGGCATGCAGCTGAGAGGAATTTCTGAATTGAGAGATTCAGAACAGAATGCAACTAGGAGCGCTAGTGCAGAAGATTTCGCAGAGGCGATGAAGGAAATTAACAGCTAGGTGAAGGAGCGATTGCAAAATTTGAGCCAAGAGTATAAGTGAAGAGCAGATCAACACAGGAGACAACTTCAATTTGAGGTTGGTGATTTGATTCTGGCACATTTGAGAAAGGAAAGGTTCCCGAGAGGAACATATAATAAGTTGAAGATGAAGAAAATCAGACCATGTAAGGTCTTGAATTTTTTTTTGGTGAATGCTTACGAGATTGAATTACCCGATGGGATCGGAATTTCTCCGATATTAAATATCTCAGATTTGTACCCATATAAAGCGGAGGAAGAAGGGATAGGAAATGAACAGTCATTGATCCAGTGGACAAAGAAGATGCCAGTTGCAGAAAAGCTGCAGATGGAGCACACACTGGACAAAAGGGTGAGCAAGAAGACCAGGCGAAAGCAATACTTTGAATATTTGGTCAAGTGGAAGGGCCATCCAGTTGAAGATGCTAGCTGGGAGAGAAAAGAAGAGATACAGAAGCATGGACAGACCGTGCATGAGCTCATGGTCAAGATCCCATGAAAATTTTCAAGAAAGGGAGTATGATGCAGGAGCATCTCAAGCGAGCCAGCGCGGAGACAATGGACAATTGGACAAGCGCCAGCGCAAATTTTGAAATTGTCTTGAAGTTATTGCACAATCTTAAATGAACTAATTAATAATGAGCACACTTGTATAATGTAATCGTACCTTGAGCGATCCTCTCTCGTCCTTAGTAGGTAGAAGGCATTTATAGTAGTTAATAAAAGTAGATAGAATTGAATGTTAGATTAGACAGTTTTAGAGCGCAAGAGGGAAACGGGATAGAGACACCCTCATTGTGTATTGTAACATTATTATGATTATTATGAAGAGTAGAGAAGAGCATAGAGGAGAAGCAGAGAGCTGTGTGAAAACACCCATGTACAGAAATTTGAATTAATAGAGAAATATTTGATTCAAATTCATGGCATCGTGTTTATTCTCTGTGTATGTATGCTAAATGTTATGCTCATAGTTATTTTACTCTTCTTTCTGTACATTTGCTTTTATGCTATGTATGAATGATTTCTTGTTGAATGTTTGAAATATGAGAGGAAAGGGTAAGAGAAATGAGTTTCAATTGTTTCTCTATCTAAGCAAGAGTTCCTGCAAGGAGTGTAGTTGAATTGTCCGCAAGGAGTGCATTGACAAAGGGTTTAGAGGTTTATCTCTGAAAGCTCAGGATAGATAGCTTTTGTTCTCATTTCCACAGAAGTGTAGTCAGGCACAGGAGCCATGCAAGGAGTGTGCAGGCCGATTAAAAGTCTTAGAGTTGCGAATCTGAGCAAAGCATTGAGAGACTACTGCTGCAGGTGTGCGCAGAGTCGAAGGATTTCAACACTTGGAAGTGTTTGAAGGTCACCGCAAGGAATGCGTGCAAGTGTTTATGAAGGACTCGAAGTCATGGGAAAGTTCAGAAGGGTTTGGACCTTTGAAGGAGTCGAAGGAAGGCATGAGGCCAAGTACCTTGAGAGTTTGAAGGGAGGCGTAGCGACGTCGGACCACATGAGGATGAGTTCCACAAAGAGAGACACTTTTCTTAGTTCGCGCAGAAGTTCTCAAGGAAGAGAACGGATGGTCGAAATTCTCTGTGGAGAATCCGCGAAGTCTCATGTGCCATTAGATCTCATGGAGGAGTATGGAAGTTACAACGAGTGCTTCAAAAGGGGCAAGCCCAGGAGAGACAGAGTCATCGATTCAAGTTAGCCAGGGACCGTTGGATCACTCGTGAAATTACCTATCGGTATTTCATGAGTGGATGGGTCAAATACTTGGTATCAAAGTTCACGAAATCACGAAGCCCGAAGGCGTGAAGGATTGATAGGGTTGTGTGGGACCACAGAGGTCAGAAAGGTGGACAGGTGGCACCCTATCGATGTAGAATTCAATCGAGTTGAAGTCTCGAAATGAGGAGAAGGCTAGTTGTGGGGCCAGTGTCGAGAAACGTGTCGGAGTATGATATCTTATGATTTCGACGAATAGAATATTAGGATTTCAAGGTTCATGGGTAGAGTTGTATGTTATCGCAACTCACAAACTCGCGAAAGCCGACAAGTTGGAGTTTCGGAGTTCAGGATTCAGGGTCATAGTGAGTAGGCGCTCGACCACAGGATTCGTGACATCGTGAAGTCCGATCTCCTAAGTGCAAAGGGAGGATCCCATGAGGATTTGTTGTGGGTGCAGAATTTTTGAAAGGAAATTAGAAGAACCGTTTTAGAGTTCTTCGGGCCAGTGAAAGGAGAGAAGAACGATCCTGTGTACGTGGACTTCCTGACCCGCGGGTTGAAGGAGGTTGCGTCACATAACACACAATGTTGTTTTTTATGTAACATTTTTATCCATTTGGAGGTTCGTTCAATAAGGTGGAATTCCACAACTAGATTGGAAGAAGCAACATCTAGATCATCATATTTATAGAGCTCTTTCAATTCTATAATTCAAGGGCAATGAAAGGTGGGATGACCTGATAGTGCACATGGAGAAGTGGCATCTCTATGGTAGGTTGCATGGTTGAAGTGGTGTTAGGAAGGGTTTGGGTAGATTTTATTTTGGCCTTGCTTCGGTTTTGAGATTTTTTGGTCTTAGGTTGGGTAGGTTCTTGTGGTGGTTGAGATGGGACATGGGAAGACCCAGGTGAAGGCTCAAGAGGGGGGAGGAATGAGGCATGGAGGGTACAGTCAGATGTGGGATACTACTATGAAATGAAATATGTTTCACATGGGTAAAATACAAATACGTTTGAGGCTTAGAACTGGGAATGGGGGAAAGAGGTGGATCCAAATACCACATAGGAATATCAAGGGAAAGGTTAGGAAAGGTGAGGGTAGCCATGACTGGGGTACCAATGATCCTAGGAGGAGGGAGCACGAAGGATAATTAACCAAAGGGATAGTGCATATGAGGTTGTTGCATACCTAGTGGATGCATGGATGTTGAAGGTGTAGATGGTACAATAGAGGGTTATGGGTTTGATCCCATTGGCCAATGGTTGGATGACACAATACAAACATGGGAGGAACTAGGTGCAATGACTATCGGAGGGGGTCCATAGTATCCACCCAACAAGTGGGATTCTTTGTAGACTCTGGGAAAAATGTCGTCAAAGGGGGTAGTAGTGTAGTCTCCACCTAAGGAAGAAACCACGTTGTCAGAATGAAGCTAGGCTTGAGGGTCATGGTAATTCAATTGATCAATGGTGACGAGTTTCCCATTATGGGGGAAATCATCTTAAGAAAAACTGACAAGGCCACGACCTTCATGGCATACATGAATTTGCATCCTAACAAAAGGTTGTAATCCATATGGGAACCTATAACCTCAACATGGACATGGAATTATTTCCCCCCTAACTTGATGGGACAATTTTTGTAAAGACCTTGGCGTTGGGAAGGTATACCATCATATGTTTGGAGGGATATCGTAGAGAGGACAAGGGTAGAGGAGATGATCTACTTCCAAACTCGAGAAGACATGATGCATGTGGATGCGCATTTATCAACAATACAATGGTGGATGTTGTACTTGTTGATGTTCATTGGGATCTAGAAAGAAACATAAGAGGGATAGTTGAAATTCTCATCTTGATAACTATCAAAGGTGATCATACGATCATCTAAAGGGTAAACGACTCCTAGGGAAACAAGCAAAGCCCTTTTTTTTGTTGGGCACGTCTGAAGGACCTCGAGGGTTGATATGGAAGTGAGAGCCTAGTCCAGGTCATCAACAATGATATAATGCTAGGATGCCTTACCATGAAGGTTAACAACATTCTACCGAAGTGGCACCTTTGGGGCCTTCAAAGGGATCTCAGTGGATGAATGAGGGATTTGTAAAGTCCCCCGGGTGGATGAAGGAATATCATAGGGCATAGTTAGTTGTGTCTTGGGGGGTATACTTTATTAGTGGGATCGAGTAGTAAGATTCAGGTCAACTAAATCAAACATGAGAATCTAGTAAGTTCCATTACCACATGGGTGAGAGAGAGGGGGTTTAGAGGTAGGGGGAGGTGGAGTAGATGTGGTCATCAACTCTTGGCTGGGGAAAGGGTTTTGCAACATATCCAGTTGTGATGAGGATGGTTAGGAAGGTTTGGCATTGGGACATTGATAATCCTCAAAGGCTTCCTAGGTTTGATGCATGACAGGGAGGAGAGGACCCTCATGAGTGTAATGTCCATATACACCAAAAAAACGTGCAAGGTTTGTTTGTGCGGAGGTGTTGGTTCTTCCCCTACTTAGGCACTGGGTTGGTTCCTTGGATTTGGTTTGGGTCAATATTGTTTTCCCTAGTGTTGGGGGTTGGGTTTTGGGCTCCCTAGGGTCTCTGGTTCTGGTTGTTTTTCTTCCCTTTCCTATTTTTATTCCTCTTATTTTGATTGGGATAAAGGGGAGCATTTTGTTGGGCATACACTTGTCCTTGTGGGGGAGGTGTAGGAAAACTAACATGGTGATCCAAGTGGATATCGGTTGCCACCCACCTTTTCTAGCTGGCTCAAAAAAACTTTCTAGCAATTTTGGTAATTTACTATTTTTAGCAGTTTTTTGGGTCCTGAACTTCTGGAGCCGTTTTGAGGCCCTAAAAGACATTTTTTTGGGTATCTACTGATCGAAAAAATTCATCATGAAATTTTCATCAACAGTTGTAGTCCTCGTATATATATTTCCAACGGGCTATCGTACACCTAAAATGGAGATCGTATGCAAATGTTATCACCCCAGGAAGTTGATGTACTAACTTACCCAAACGGGGTCCACATGACTTTTGGCGCTTCATTTCCTAGAGTTAGGTTTCTGGATGTCTAGGGTTTTTGACACTCCTATTTATTGTAAAAATGCCTTTAGGGCCTCATTGTAATCATCTTCTTGCGAATGAGAACAGTTGTCACATCTCTTCTCAGAGATAAGCCACCACCATTCCAACAAGCTTGTTTTCTGCTGCATTTTACAGTTTCAGCTTATTTCCTTATTGAATAGAAAACCATTTTTACTGTATCTCTGTTATTTTGTGTTAATAATTTGTTAATAATGTTTAGTCATTACTTTATGCTCATAATATATGGATCAGTGTTATCAGAGTGGTCTGCTCCTTGTCGTTTTAATGCATGTCCCCAGTGATGTTAGAGTACAAAGAATTGGGTCTCAAGCTTGTTTCTCTTGAGGATCAAAGTTGTCGCACGCCCAAATGACCTCTCATGGAAGGAGAAAATAAAGATAGGACATGATATCATTTCAAAATGTTGCTTGAGGAATCCCTCATGCAATAGGGGAATGCAATGATGGATAGTTTCGCACAAATCCTTCGACGACTACCAACAAGCGATGCATCTTCTTAGAGCGGAGGCGCCACCCCCTTCAAGGTACAAATAAGCTTTGATATTCCTGTATTTGAAGGTCAGAAAGATGCAGATGGTGTAGGAAAGTGGTTGAATATACTAGAAGGGTATTTTTCTGTCCATAACTTCTCAAATAGAGAAAATATTACTTTTGCGCTCCTCAAAGTCGTTCCCCATGTCAAAGATTGGTGGGAAAATTTTTGTGAGAAAAAAGGAAATAGAGGAACCTTCGTTATTTACACTCACAACCACCTAGTAATCCTTCAGAGATGCTATTAAGGAACAATACTACCCTATTGGAAGTTATGATGACTTGTATACCAAAGGGACCACACTGTGGCAAGAAAGAGACCAAGCAATGCTAGAGTTCACAAATATATTCCATACCTTGTGCACTAAGTTGGGTATCAAATATTCAGTGCGACATCTTGTGATCAAGTATCGTGTTTCTCTGCATAGATACATCTAGATAGAAATGGATTACATCTCATCATTGGGTGCGGCCTACCGATATGCCGTCAAAATCGAGTAGAAGCTCAAACAAAAGACACAACAATTTGGGCCGGGGAACCCCTCATAGTAAAAGCCAGGAAAGGGCAGCCCCAAACCACAGAAAAAAGGATAGATCAAAGACGGATAGTAACAGGACAAACAGTCCAAGCCAAAAGAAAAGAAGGACACCAGAAAGACAAAGAAAGATACCAAGAAGTGGTGCGACTTCCATAAGAGCCCTTGGCATAACATTGTTGACTGTCGCTCAAAGAAGTCGCTGGTGGCAGAAGTGAAAGACTCTGAATCAGATGTGGGTTCTGAATCTAAGTCAGAACCAAAAAGGGGAAGATGGATCATTGACATGAAACTCAGTGCCACCATTGCTACCACCAAGCTCCAGCTTGATGAAACATATGAGCCAGAAGAAGGACAGTGCCTCTTTCATTCACAAATGTGGGTAAAAGGAACCTTGTTGCACTTCATCGTTGCAGAAGAACCTCATATAAGCAGAGGTTGTCAAGCGACTAGCCTTGCCGACAATGCCACATCCACAACCCTACACCATTAGATGGCTATGCCAAGGAATCGATCTCCATGTGAGCCAACAATGTTGATTGTCATACGTCATCAAGCCCTTCAAAGACGAGGTATTATGTGATGTTGCTCCTCTCAAAGTTTGTGATGTTCTTTTGGGACAACCTTATTTATGGAAATGTCATGTTGTATATGATTCTAGGCCTTGTAGTGTTATTATTACTTTGAAAAGGAAATTGTATAGGATACCTGAGGCAGTCCCACCTAGTGTTATTTCCTTGATCTCTGCCAAGCAATGCAGGAAGGTCATCTCTCATATGGGGAAGCTTGTCTTCTTCATGATTCTCTCTCAGAATGAACGAAATATTATAGCCACATCCAGGGTCTCTGCGGTTGACCTTTCCAGACAAAAGGAGAAAGTAGATAAGGTCATCAAAGAATACTCGAATATCTTCTCCTCACCTACCGAGGTACCTCTACATTGTTAGTTCAAGCACCCCATCGATCTGACCCCCGACGCAACGCTCCCCAATGGGCCAGTCTATCACCTCTCTATGTTAGAGAATGAGGAGATCAAGTGACAGATCCAAGAACATCTCCACAAGGGGCACATCCATCCCAGCTCATCACCTTGGGGAAGCCCAATCATGCTAGTATAAAAGAAATATGGAACCTGGCGAATCTGCATTGATTACCGAGCCTTGAATAAAATCACAGTCAGAAACCAGTACCCAATTCCTCGAATTGACGACCTCCTTGATCACCTAATGGGGGCCCAATACTTCAGTAATATTGATCTGAAGTCTGGATACCACCAGGTCCCGATAGAACAGACAGATGTATGGAAGACCAACTTCAAGTCAAAGGAAGGCCTTTTTGAATGGTTGGTCATGCCCTTTGGTTTGACAATTTCTCCAACCACTTTCATGAGGATGATGGATGATATCCTGTGACCATTCACCAATACTTTTGTAGTGGTGTATCTGGATGACATTATCATTTACATCAAGTCTTGGGCAGAACACTTGCACCATATTCAACAGGTTTTTCACACCCTGCAACAACACAAGATATACACCAACTTGGAAAAATGCTCCTTCAGCATGGACAGGGTCCATTACCTGGGCTACATCATTGATCAACATGGCGTACATGTGGATCCAACCAATATCCAAGTCATCTGTGACTGACCAACCCCAACCACACTCACTGAGCTTCAAAGCTTCTTGAGCCTTGCCAATTTCTACCGTAGGTTCGTGTTAGGATTCTCCCATATTGCATGGGCCCTTAGCCAAATAAACAGGGTCGGTGGTAAGGAAAAATTTGTGTGGGGTCGGTCCCAACAACAAGATTTTGATGATTTGAAGCAATGCTTGTGCTTAGCCCCAGTACTTTCATTACCAAAACTACAACAACCGTTTGAGATCGATACGATGCTTCAGACTATGTTGTGGGAACCATTCTCACTCAGCACAACCACCCCGTGGCCTATCATAGTGAGACACTATCATATGTTTTCAGTAAGTACCCTACTTATGAAAAATAAATGTACTTCATTGTGAAAGCCTGCCGCTAGTGGAGACATTACATTCTTCAGAAGGAGACAGTCATCCACACTGATCATAAGCCATTGTAGTTCATGTAGACACAAGGCAAATTATAGAATGACTACCATCAAAAGTGGTCCACATACTTACAACAATTCCACCTCAACATCAAGTATAAAACAAGAAACACCAACCATGTTGTTTATTTCCTCAGTAGACCATTAGTCGTGACACTCACCATGGTGCTAGACTCTTGCAGACATGAGACCTATGGATGGCCCCAACTCTATGAGACATACCCAGACTTCGCCACCACCTACCAAATGTTGGGTACAAACGTAGTTGTTGATAATTTACATCTTCAGGATCGATTGTTGTGTCACTTGGGCTATATCTGTGTTCCATCAAGTGAGTGAGCAAAGCTAATCTAGGAATCCTACTACAATTGTGTGGTAGGACACTTCGGCGTCGAAAAGACAATGGTGATACTACATAAAAATTTCTACTGGTCAAAACTTTGACAGGAGGTCAACAAGTATATCAGGTCCTGCACTACATGTTGGTCCTTCTATCCACCAAGCGGGGAAATGAATGTGTTTTTGTGGTTGTTGATTTCTTTTCTCAGATGGAAATTCTAGTTTCATGCAAGAAGAGAATCACAGCAGAAGACACTGTTGTAGTGTCCCCAAGGCCGAGCCCCGTTGCAGATCATGTTATATGCAAAGAATTGTAAATATGTTCTATAGGCTGGTGAGCCAAGTTTTGAATAAGCTGTAGGCTTATGAGT
>JZKD02S1673340.1:345913-358348 GCA_000966675.3 Picea glauca
GTTTGTGGAAGGCCTGCACTTGGTTGGTGAATGCTACAGCAGATAAAAGATAAGTAATCTGAGTTATGTTTTAACACATTTGACATGACTGTGCTATTTTGTATCATGTTTTCCGTTGTGTAAATGAATTACTGTTTCATGCTATGGTTTGTTAATGGTAACAGTAACTTATATGTATTTTTACTCTGTGAATTAAGTGTGTTTAATTCTAGTTAAATACATTTGTTTTTAAATCCATGTAATGAATGGAAAATTTTGAGGTTTGGGTGAACCTGGGTAGTGAATTGGTACACTACAACTGCCAAGCTATTATTTGAACGAGTTTGGGTAAAGATTGGAATCCCACAAACCATTGTCTCAGATTGGGACAGTCTATTTCTTAGCACATTCTAGTCGAGCCTCTGGTCACTTCTGGACATCAATCTCACCAAATCCACGGCCTTCCATGCCCATACAGATGGCCAAACTGAGGTCACTAATCAAATGATCATGCATATCCTGCAGATGTATAATTCCAAGCACCCTTGCACATGGGATGAGAGTCTTCCCTATGTCTAGCATAGCTACAATCGAGCCCTACATAGCTCAACTGACCACATCCCCTTTCAAGTGGGGTTGGGATTCCAACCATTGGGTCCCATAGATGTTGCACTTCCCCTTGCGGTCACCTCAGCCGACTCATATTCTGATCCAACTAAAGATGGCAAAGCCACCTAGTTCATTGAGTGGATCCAAAACATCTGCCAATAGGTTCACAATATCTTACAGAAGTCCAATGACAAGTACAAGCAGCGCCATGATCAACATAGAGTTCCACATAAGTTTCAGGTGGGCGACAAAGTTTAGTTGCACTTGCAGAAAGAACGCCTTAAAGGACCCCATCGAAAGCCTCACCCACTCTGTTATGGTCCGTACACCATCACCAAGGTTGTGGGGGATAATTATTTTGAGCTCAACATTCCTCCTTTCCTTGGCCTGTGCCCAGTGTTAAACATGGACCTCCTTCGGCCTTATTTCCCACCATTATTGGAAACCTCAGACGTAGCAGAACAAATAACACCAACATAGATCAACCCCAAATGCATACAAAATGAATCCAGTGATCAGACTGTGGACACACAGATCAAGGGAACTTGACATCAAAGGATCCATCTTTATCAAGTCATCAAAGCAGGGAAGCTCCTGCACCAAGGAAAGTGGCTCACTCGGGGCCAAATTCAGCAGAAATTTCCTCATCTGATGGGGGAAATCAATGCAATGGAGAAAATTTATTCCTAATGAGGGAGGATCGATCCAGGTGGATATCGGTGGTCACCCACCTTTTCCAGCTGGCTCAAAACAACTTTCTGGCAATTTTGGTAATTTACTATTTTTAGCAGTTTTTCGGGTCCTGAACTTCCAGAGTCGTTTTGAGGCCCTAAATGACTGTTCATCATGAAAATTTTGTCAAAATTTGTAGTCCTCAGATATATATTTCCAACGGGCTATCGTGCACCTAAAATGGGGATCATTTGCAAAAGTTACGACCCCGAGAAGTTGATGTATTGACTTACCCAAACAGGGCCCACATGACTTTTGGCGCTTCATCTCCTAGGGTTCGGTTTTTGGATGTCTATAGTTTTTGACACTCCTGTTTATTGTAAAAAGACCTTTAGAGACTCATTGTAATCATCTTCTTGCGAATGAGCACAACCGTCACATATCTTCTCAGAGATAAGCCTCCACCATTCCAACAAGCTTGTTTTCCACTGCATTTTACAGTTTCAACTTATTTCCTTATTGAATAGAAAACCAATTTTATTGTATCTCTATTATTCTGTGTTAAGCATCTTTTAATAATCTGTAGTCGTTTCTTTATGCTCATAAAATATGGATCACATAGGTAGGGGGTGCATCAGTGGGTGGGGTAGATACTACTAGTGGTGGAACAAAAAAATGATATTAAGGATTGGTGGTAGCGCTACAAGAGGGATTCCCATACAGGGGACCCTGACCATGGTAATGCAGCTGAGAAGGATGTGAAAGGTAGGATGTACTCGAGCTGACTTGAGATGAGGCACGTGACTGGTCCTAAGGTGGGGTTAGATATTCATAGGGAGTGGAGGACCCACCATAAGGAAAACCATATCCACTAGGTCCATGTGGTTGTGATGGACATGTGTGAGAAACTCTAACATACCAAACATAATGTAATATACAGAAATTTGGTTTTTAGCAAATACCAATGGAACAATAAAATATTGAATAGTAATACCAATAATAATACCTTTATTGAAATAAGACAACATTCACTTACCTTTTCGAGGGGACAAACTCTAGCAGAGCATAGCTCTATTACATTAAATCTCAAGACAAATATTTTTCATGCCTCCTACTCTTATTTATACTAATTATATCTTCTAAAGAACATTCTAGAGGAAGATATTTCAAGAAAGAGAATATTCTATTAGGTCTTCTTACATTGACTTGTTCACATTTATTAAACATGCATTATTAACTAATGTCATCCATGATTACATGGAAAATATATTATTCTATATATGTGAGGGGTTAGGGAGGTCAGGTCCCCAACATTCCCTCCTCCTTGAAAAAGATCCTTTTCCTCAATGATTAAGATGAGGAAATTAATAAAGAATGGTAGATGGCTCCCAAGTGGAATCTTCTAGTGGAGTATCCTTCCATTGAACTAATAATTTCTGGATGGTGCATTGAAAAAGACAATGCTCATGTTGGTCCAATACTACTTCTGGCTACAACCAAATGGAACATTCTTCATCCAACTCTGGTAGGATGGTTTGGGTGCAATAGCTCCTACCAATCACTTTCTTTAGGCATGAGACATGAAAAAAATGATGTACCTTAGAGTGACTGGGAAAATCTAATTGATAGGTCACTGGCCCCACATGTTTGAGAATAGTATAAGGACCATAAAATTTTGGAGCAAGCTTCTAGCACTGTTGGTATTTTAGTGAAGTCTACTTGTAAAGTTGTAGATGAAGAAACACCTGGTCCCCTTCAACAAATTGACTTTCAGAATGACCTCGATCTTGTTGTTGCTTCATGCAGTTTTTATCCATGACCAAATGTTATTTGAGAGTACAGAGAATGGTCATGCAGGCTGGAAGATTCCAGTTAACCTCCTGAACCTTGGAGACACCTGACATGTATGGGAGAACTAATGGTGGCTTCTATCCATAGATTTCTTCAAAGGGAGTCATGTAGGTGGCAATATGGTAAGATGTGTTGTACCGCCATTCAGCTAGGGGTAACCATTGAACCCACTAATGTTTTCTATGAGATGCAAAACACCTCAAATATGTTTCCAAACACTTATTGACCGCTTCGGTTTGGCTATCAGTTTGGGGATGATAGGTTGTACAAAGATGCAATTGGGTGCCTTGGAGATAAAATAATTCTTGCTAAAAATTGTTGATAAAAGTTGGATCATGGCCATAAACAATAGAATGAGGCATTCCATGTAGTTTGAAGATATTATCCATAAACATTTGAGCCATTGTGGATGCAATGAATGGGAGTTGAAGAGCACAAAAATGATCATATTTGGAAATATGATCCACTAACACCATGATGAATGACTTATTGCATGATTTGGGTAAACCAACAATGAAATCCATAGAAATATCCATCCAAATAGTAGGTGGAATTGGAAGCAGTTGGAGTGTGCCAGGAGTTTTGACAATCTCACCCTTATTGTGTTGACAAGTACCAGATTTGGCCACAAAGGTGTGGATGACCTGTTTCATATTGTCCCAAAGGAAATAACGTTTGACACATTCATAAGTTTTGGTAAAACCTGAATGCCCAGCTGTAGGTGAAGCATGAACCTCAGAGAGCAACATGGATTTAAGGTCCGACTATTTGATTAAATACACATAACCTTTATAGTGAAAATATTCATTGTGCCAAGAGTACCCTAGAGAAGCTTGGGGATCATATTGCAATTTTTGGGCTAGGATGGAAATTTTTGGGTCTTGCAACCATTCCCGACGCATAGTCAGAATCCATTCGATGATAATGAATGAGAGGGAAAAGAGGGGACCTTCTTCTTCATAGTTCCTAGAAAGATAATCAACCACTACATTTTGTTTTCCCTTTTTGTCAATGATATCATAATCATATCCAAACAACTTGGTCACCCATTTTTGTTGCTTCGAGGATGAAATTTGTTGTTCCAGGAAGTCTTTGAGGCTTTGATTGTCCATTTTAATTTGGAAGTGTTGTCCCAATATATAAGGATGACATAGATCCAGTGCATACAAAATAGCCAACATTTCCTTTTCATAGATCCATTGGCCCAAATGTCTCTCTGACAACTATTTGTTGGTGAAAGCCAAAGGTCATCCATTTTTCATGAGGACTGCCTTGATTCCTTTCCCTGATGCATCACATTATAGAACAAAGGTCTTGTTAAAGTCATGGAGGGAATGTATAGGAGTAGTGCACATGGATTCTTTCAAGGCTTTGAAGGATTACTTAGCTACGAGAGTCCAACTGAAAGCATTCTTTTTAAGGAGAGTTGTTAGGGGAGCCATAATTTTTCCATAATTCAGAACAAAATTTCGGTAATATCTCATTAAACCCAAGAAATCACACATAATTTTAAGAGTTTTAGGGTGAGGCCAATTCTGCATAGCTTCAATTTTCTTAGGATCCACCCTTATGCCATACTTCCCAAAAATATGACCCAGGTACTCAACTTTAGAGATGCCAAAAGCATGTTGGTTGTGGAGACTGATTATATTCCTGATTCAGAGGTCTTGTTTCAACCACATTTGGACCCCATTACCTGGCAAGGGGGTGTGGGGGTGCTTTCCCCCCCACATATCTTGCCAGGTAGGTCCAAGGAGGGGGGTTTTGGAGCCCCCCTAGCAAGGGATTCAAGGGCAGCGCCCTCGAAGCAAAATTTTGGGAAAAATTGCCTTGTTAAATATTTTAATTTTGTAGTCAATCTGGATCGTTCATTATAAGGTCGCATATATAAGATAGAAGTTATGTTAGGGATTTTTCCCTAGAAGGAAACCCTATTTTATGTATGATGGAATTGTATTACGGTTAGGTGAGTGAGTGAATATTGAATTCTGAGAGAGGAGACTGTGAGAGAAAGAAGAGGAAGTTACAATGGGCATGTTGTAGGTTGTATCCCTTCATTTTCTATATAATAATTAAGGAATGACCTAAAAATTTCTTTGGTGGGCATAGCCCACGCTAGGTGAACCATGTATATCTATGTCTCTATTGTATTTTGTATCCTCTATGTTTTATTTCTCTGTGATCCTATTTTTCTAACAACTGGTATAAGAGCGAAAGGTAACTTGCAGGAAAAAAGGGTTCATGGTTCGAGTGGGAGAAATTGCAAACGATGGAAAGTTTAAGGTAGATAAATTTAACATCCAAAACTACCAGTTATGGAAGATGCAAATGGAAGACTATCTATATCAGAAGGATATTTTCCTACCATTGGGCGGAAAAGCAAAGCAATCGATGAGTATGAAGGGTGAAGAATGGGATATTCTTGATAGAAAGGAACTGGGAATGATACAGTTGTTCCTGGAAGCTTAAGTGGCTTTCAATATTTCAAAAGAAACAAAAATGGAGGATATGATGAAGGAATTGGATAAACTATATGAAAATCCCTCGGTCTCCAATAAATTTATAATGAAGCAATTATTTAATATGAAGATATCAGAAGGTGGGTCTATTGATAACCATTTAAATGAATTTAATATGGTTACCAATCAGCTGAGTTTTGTAAAAGTGGACTTTGATGATGAGGTTAGGGATCTTCTAATCTTGTGTTCATTGCCAAAAATATGGAATGACTTGGTCATGGTTGTAAGTAACTCTGTCTCTGGTTCAAACACTCTAAAGTTTGAAGATGTTGTTGGTGTTATCCTTAGTGAGGGAAATCGATGGAAAATCACAAGTGAGACATTAGGTAAATAATTGACCATGGAGAATAGGGGAAGAAAAAATGATAGAGGAAAGATCTCACGGAACCATGAGAATGATAGGAAGGGAAAATCCAAATCCAGACTAGGAAATATAGAGTGTTGGAATTGTGGGAAGAAAGGACATTTGAAGAAAGAATGCAAAGCTCCAAAGAAACAAAGAGATGGACAACATGAGAAAAATCAGGAAGCAAATGTAGTAGGTGATGTGTTACAAGATGCTTTGATTCTTTCTTTAGATAATATTACTGAGTCTTTAGTAGTATATTCAGTGGATTCATTTCATGCCACACCCCATAGGAAATATTTCCAACATTATGTTCAAGATGATTTTGGATAGGTTTATTTGGGTGATGATGACCCATGTCAAATTGTTGGAATGGGTAAGGTGAAAATAAAGAAAAAGAATGGAAACCAATGGTTACTGAAAGAGGTGAGACATATACTAGATCTGATAAGAAATATAATTTCAATAGGAAAATTGACAAGTGAAGGATTTATATCTATATTTATAGATAAGGCATGGAAGGTCACTAAAGGATGACTGGTAATGGAAAAATGAGAGAGGGTAGGTGCATTGTATTTATATGTTGGTAATGTTGACTCTTCAATTTCTTTAGCTTCTACATGTGTGGATACAACATTGTGGCATCATAGGCTTGGGCACATGAGTGAGAAGGGGATGCAAATACTTCACAAAAGGAATTTGTTTCTGTATCTTAAACAAGTTGATTTGGATTTTTGTGAACATAATGTTTATGGAAAACATAAGAGAGTCATATTTCTCAGGGTTGGAGAAGAAAAGAAGAGTGAAAAGTTAGAGCTTGTGCATACATATGTATGGGAACCAGATCAGGTATCATCTCATGGTGACTCTCATTAATATGTTACTTTTATTGATGACGCAACTAGAAAAATTTGGCTTTATTTCATTGGACAAAAATTTGATGCTTTTGACACTTTTAAGAAATGGAAATCTTTGGCTGAGAATGAGACAGAAAAAAGGTGGAAGTGTCTTAGATCATATAATGGAGGTGAATACTACAAGAAAGATTTTGATGACTATTTTTGATACCATGGGATTCATATAGAGAAGGGTTTGAAAGGAAGAACATGACAATCATGGAACACACAAGGAGTATGATATTGTGTTATAGGTTTTCCTTACAGTGCTAGGAAGATGTTGTAGATATTGTTGTTTACTTAATAAATAGAGGGCCTTCAAGGTCCTTGTATGGTGTCATTCCAGATGAGGCATGGATAGGTTAAATGTACACTACACATTTCTGAGGACTTTCGGTTTTGAAGCATTTTTCCATATTGATAAAGAAAATATAACAAAGATTGAGACAAAATCCAAGAAGTGTACCTTTATTGGATATAGTGTTAATAGTTTTGGTTATCTCTTATGGGATTATTAAATTCATAAAATCATTAAGAGTATAGTTGTGGTATTCAATGAAAATGTCATGTACATAGATCATTTGCAGGGCAAGAAACAAGAAAAATAAAACAAAGAATGCACAATGCTTGATGAAATCAAAGAAAATGAAATTCCAAAGGTACCAGAAAATCAAAATGTACAACAATAGGAGCAATAGACACCTCAAAATCCTACAAGTGTTGTTAGAATATCTACCAGGTTAAGTAGACCCCATGAACGATACTCTCCTTCATTGTATTATTTATTGTTGACTGACTTTGGTGAACTAGAAAGTTATAAAGAGGCAATGCATGTAGACACTAAAAAGAAGTGGGAGTAAGGCATGAAAGAGGAAATGGATTCCTTTGCTAATTCATTTGTGATGAAGTATTTAGGTGCTGCAAATAAAATACTTGGTATGAGAATAACAAGAGACAGGAAAAATCATAAATTGACATTGTCTAAGGGTGAGTACAAAGAGAAGGTGTTGGAGAGGTTTAGAATGAAAAATGCAAAACCAGTTAGTACAAATTTGGCCAGCCAATTAAATTTAACCAAGGAAATGTGTCCCAAGGTCACACATGAGAAGATAGAATACATGTCCAAGGTCCCCTATTCATCAACAGTTGGAATCTTCATGTATGTTATGGTGTGCACAATACCAGATATTGCACATGTAGTGAGAGTTGTGACCAGGTATATGAACAATCCAGGTAAAGAACATTGGGGGGAAATAAAATGGATACTTAGGTATTTGAGAGGTATTGCTACTTATGAATTATGTTTTGGAGGTTCAAACATTGTTCTATAGGGCTATGTTGATTCATCTATGGAAGGTGATAAAGATAGTAGGAGAATCACCACATGGTATGTTTTTACTATAGGTGGAACAACAATAAGTTGGATTTCAAAATTGCAAAAGGTTATGTTATCATTTTTCATTCATTATTCTCTAGAAATTAAATGGTATAAGAATTTGAAAACAACTTTGAAGCATGTTTTAGAGTAAGGTGGCTTGGCCTTGGTGAATGGGTACGTTACATATTGGTATAAGAGCCCTAGGTTTATAACATCGATCCTTGAAAGGGTCGGCTACATAATTCTTGCAGTAATTCTTGAGTTAATTATTGAATGCAATACCCTAGGCTAAACGCCAATTGTACATATAATTGTAAATGTAAATATGCTTATAGGTTGGTGAGTCGTTGGTACTTGGTTTTGGTGTTGTACGCACTAAGGTAAGTGCATAGAGATTCCTTATCAAGATAAGGGCGCACAAGTCATAATGTTGCGCACACTTGGGTAAGTGCATGGTAGTGACCTGGAAGTGCGTAGAGTTGAGTTATATATGACTTCCTATGTATTGAGGTTGAAGTGTCTGTGTGGTTATTAGGTTGGAGAGATAGAATCTAAAAATGTCCTGTGAGCCATCATTGTAATATGTAATCACATTCAAATATTAATGAAAACAAATCACTGCGGCAGACCAACCATGTAAAAGAGTATGGGGGACTAAACTCTACTAGACAGTGAAAGGGGGATAAAAGTTAAGGATAAGCGGCTAAGCTAAGGAGCTTAATGCCAAAGGAATATTATATCAATATTCCTTATAGTATAAAGTATGGATAATTATTTTATCCTAAGTTCTAAGGATTGGGACAAGTGGGCCCAAGGTAGTTCTTAACATGACAAGTGTCAAGTTGGGAACATGCATACATATAGTTTGGACTTAGTTCATTTTCCTATATTTCGATCATCATTCACTCACTTATTCAGCTATCCTCTATACCTTCTTGTTACTTTCACTATTTGTACTTTGGTTAGCTGGGAGATTGACTGAAGAAGCGAGTAGTCAGGCCCGTAGGATATTGAAGAGGCAGGTTGTTAGGCCTGTGAGCATTCTCCCCAGGTGAAATATTGTTAGGAATTGATTCTCGAAGTTTCCAAACTGTAGCTATAGGGCTTTGATACTTCCTTTTTGTCCTATTGTTGAAGCCCCGAAAGGGAAGTGGGGAAGTCGAGGTACTGTTGAGAAGAGAAGGGCCACACTTCTTGGGGTGGGACATGCATGTGGGGAATGAGGGACTGTAGGATGTTAGTTTGAGTTCGCACATCCAACTTATTTTTCTTGTTGTCTAACTGTAACATACCCAGCCACCCACAGGCTGGGGTACACTACCTTCAAGCCCACCATTGGAATTCATAGTCTTATCGATACCTTCTTTATTTAATAAGGACACATAAGATAAAAGATTTAACGACATGCACATGAATATCCAGCAAGCATGCATAATATAAGATTTAATTAAACGCTAATTAAAATACATAGTGGAATACATTCATACACAGATAATACTATCACAACATAGAGCACTTATCTTTATAAAATGGTCACACCAACTGGCTGTAGACCAAGGACGTTCCACCCAACCATAGACACCACTGCTCCAAATCCTAACAGCATTGTCACCCCCAAGCCAGGGCTATGAATCCACAAGGATGGTTCCAGAGTGTGCTTGGGTTCCAAACTAGTTATCTCTCAAGCTCTCACATGTTTCCCAACACCCACAAAAATCCAAGTACCCAGCTCTCTTGTAACCATCCTATACTGGCCCAAGAGAATGGACCTCCACCCTTCTTTGCCACGCAATCCCTCAGACAGTCCCTCTCCTTTATTTTGGGGCCTCCAACACAGTTGGTTTTAAATCTCAAAGATGGAACTCTCAGGACTCATAGTTGTGAGAAAAATGGGGCACATACCAACTCATCTTATACATGCAGGACCTAGGTCATGGATGGATTGCACCAGAGACCATTACAACCAACTATCCCATGGATAATCTTCAACAGTTCCTTTCCCTTTACCCAGCTAAGATGTAGGTGAGGATGGATCGGTGAATGGGTAAGTGAGTGCATGACAGGGAATGAGGGAAAGAATGGTATGAATGGAAAAGTGAAGGATCAGATGAGCCAACGACCAACCCCACCATCAGGATAAGGATGGGTGTAAGTATTTTCATGGGGAATCAAGAAACTCCTCTCCTTCCCCAAGAATACCATGTAACTGATCCCTTCCCTTAGGCAAAAATGGTAAGTAACAAAGTAATAAACATGTATCCCCTCAAGCCCCCTCTCTTGTGGAATCATAACCCCCTATAACTCTATTCCTTGTCCATCTAGCAGCCAACGATGTGTGTATTATTAATAATGATCAAAACATTACATTTCTTGGGCATACTGGCCCTTTAATAATTGTTTGGGCACTCAAGCCTCTCATAATTGTAACAATACATTATTTAAAATGGGGGTTCAAAACCCAAGGTGTTACATCCCCTCCCCTTTATCTTAGCACTTTCCTCGGTGCATATAAAAAATAGAGATCAAAATCTCAAATTTATTCAAAAAGATGCAGGTACTCTGCCTGCATGGCATCTTCATGCTCCCAGGTAGCATCTTCAGGACCGTAGAAGGTCCACTGAACTTTTACCATCTCTATAACTTGATTCCAGAGCATTTTGACTTTTTTTTCCAATACCCACACTGGATGAAACTAAAAATCTCCCTCTGTCTCTACCTAAATCAGATGCCAATCAATAACATGGTTAGGATCATGTACATATTTCTTTAGTAAAGAGACATGAAATACATTATGCACATTCATGGAAGTAGGCAATGAAATCATGTTTTTAACTGGCCTGATTATGTCCAATATTTCAAATGGACCACAGAATCTGGCTGCCATGTTTGTACAACTACCCAATTTCAAAGATATTTTCTTGGGCTTCACTTTCAAAATTACATGCTCCCCTACTTTAAATTATTTAGCTATCCTATTCTTGTCGACATAAAATTTCTGTCTATCTGGAGATGCCTTTAAATTCTGCTTGATCTTAACCACCTGGTCTTCCATGTCTTAGAGAAACTCCGGCCCAAGTACCACTCTATCTGCTAGGTTGTCCCAGCTCACTGGAGTATTGCATTTCCTACTATACAAGTCTTCAAATTGGCTCATTCTCAATGAAGCTTGATACCCATTATTATATGCAAAATCAACCAAGTGTAAGTAATATTCCCACTTAGATGGCTTATCCATCGCATACATTCTCAGCATGTCTTCAATTATTCGATTGACCCTCTCTGATTTCCCATCTGTTTGGGTATGATACGCGGTGCTAAAGTTTAGATTTGTGCAAAATCCTTTAAACAATACCCTCCATAAATTGGAGGTAGACTTTGTATCTCTGTCCAAGACGATTTCCCTAGGTATAGCATGCAACCTAGCAATTTCCTTCATGAAAATTTCTGCAATATTAGCCGTTGTATGTGTTTTCTTCACAAACACAAAAAAAGTAGCCTTTCTTAATTTTTCAACCACCACCATGATTGAATCATGTTGCTTATTTGTTCAAGGTAATCCTGTGATGAAATCCATGGTGATCACTTCCCATTTCTTCTCTGGGATTGGCAATGGCTGCAACCAACCTGCTAAGTGCATATGCTCAACCTTCACCTTTTGACATTCCATACATAGAGAGATGTAATCAAAAACATCCTTCTTCATTCCCGGCCAAAATAACTGGATTCTTACTGCTGTAATTGTTTTCTGATAAGTAACTCCATCGTTCCAGAAAGATGGAATGACTTGGTAATGGTTGTAAGTAACTCTATCTCTGGTTCAAACACTCTGAAGTTTGATGATGTTGCTGGTGTTATCCTTAGCTAGGGAAATCGATGGAAAATCACAAGTGAGACATTAGGTAAATAATTGACCATGGAGAACAGGGGAAGAAAAAAGGATAGAGGAAAGAGCTTAGGGAACCACGCGAATTATAGGAAGGGCATATTGAAATACAGACTAGGAAATATAGAGTGTTGGAATTGTGGGAAGAAAGGACATTTGAAGAAATACTACAGAGGTCCAAAGAAACAAAGAGATGGACAACATGAGAAAAATCAGGAAGCAAATGTAGTAGGTGATGTGTTACAAGATGCTTTGATTCTTTCTTTAGATAATATTACTAAGTCTTGAGTAGTATATTCAGG
>JZKD02S1673340.1:359820-418830 GCA_000966675.3 Picea glauca
ACAAGTGGGCCCAAGGTAGTTCTCAACAAGACAAGTGTCAAGTTGGGAACATGCATACATATAGTTTGGACTTAGTTCATTTTCCTATCATTTAATCATCATTCACTCACTTATTTAGATGTCCTTCGTACCTTCTTGTTACTTTCACTATTTGTACTATGGTTAGCTGGGATATTGACTGAAGAAGCGAGTTGTCAGGCCCGTAGGATATTGAAGAGGTAGGTTGTCAGGCTCGTGAGCATTCTCTCTAGGTGAGATATTGTTAGGAATTGATTCTCGAAGTTTCCAAACTGTAGCTACAAGGCTTTGATACTTCCTTTTTGTCCTATTGTTGAAGTTCCAGAAGGGAAGCGGGGAAGCCGAGATATTGTTGAGAAGAGAAGGGGCACACTTCCTGGGGTGGGACATGCATGTGGGGAATAAGGGACTGTAGGATGTTAGTTTGAGTTGTCACATGCGATTGATTTTTCTTGTTGTCTAAGTGTAACATACCCAACCACCCATAGGCCAGGGTACACTACCTTCAATCCCACCATTGGATTTCGTGCTCTTAACGATACCTTCTTTATTTAATAAGGATGCATACGATAAAATATTTAATGACATGCACATAAATATCCAACAAGTATGCATAATCTAAGATTTATTTAAACGATAATTAAAATACACAACGGAATACATTCATACACAGATAATACTATCACAACAGAGAGCACTTATATTTATAAAATGGTGACACCAACTGGCTGTAGACCAAGGACATTCCACCCAGTCGTAGACACCACTACTCCAAATATCAACAGCATTGTCACCCCCGAGCCAGGGCTATGAATCCACAAGGAGGGTTCCAGAGTGTTCTTGGGTTCCCGAACTAGTTAGCTCTCAAGCTCTCACATGTTTCCCAACAACCACAAAAATCCAAGTACCCATCTCTCTTGTACCCATCTTGTACCGGCCCAAGAGAATGGACCTCCACCCTTATCTGCCACGCAATCCCTCAGACAGTCCCTATCCTTTATTTTGGGGCCTCCAACACAGCTAGTTTGGAATGTCAAAGCTGGAACTGTCAGGACTTGTAGTTGTGAGAAAAATGGGGCACATGCCAATGCATTTTCTACATGCAGGCCCCAGGTCATGGATGGATTGCACCAGCGACCATTACAACCAACTATCCCATGGGTAATTTTCAGTAGTTCCTCTCCCTTTACCCAGCTAAGATGCAGGTGAGAATGGATAAATGAATGGGTAAGTGAGTGCATGAGAGGGCATGAGGGAAACAATGGTATGAATGAAAAAGTGAAGGAGTAGACAAGCCAACGACCAACCCCACCATCAGACCAAGGATGGTTGTAAGTATTTTTGTGGGGAATCAAGAACCTCCTCAACTTCCCCAAGAAGATCACGTAACCGATCCCCTCCCTTAGGAAAAAATGGTAATTAACATAGGAATAAACATTTATCCCCTCAAGCCCCCTCTCTTGTGGAATCATAACCCCCTATAACTCTATTCCTTGTCTGTCTAGCAACCAACAATGTGTGTATTATTAATAATTATCAAAAATTTACATTTCTTAGACATACTGGCCTCTCAGCATTGTCACAATACATTATTTAAAATGGGGGTTCGAAACCCAAGGTGTTACATCCCCTCCCCCTTATATTTGCACTGTCCTTGGTGCATATAAAAAATAGAGATCAAAATCTCAAATTTATTCAAAAAGCTACAGGTACTCTGCCCGCATGGAATCTTCATGCTCCCAGGTAGCATCTTCAGGACCGTAGCAGGTCCACTGAACTTTTTCTATCTCTATAACTCGATTTCAGAGCATTTTGACTTTTCTGTCCAATACCTGCACTAGCTAAACCTGGAAATTTCCCTCTGTCTCTACCTAAATCAGATGCCAATCAATAATATGGTTAGGATCATGTACATATTTCTTTAGTAAAGAGACATGAAATAGATTATGCACATTCATGGAAGTAGGTAATGAAAGCATGTATGCAACTAGCCCTATTCTGTCCAATATTTCAAATGGACCACAGAATCTGGCTGCCATCTTTGTACAACTACCCAATTTCAAACAGATTTTCTTGGGCTTCACTTTCAAAAGTACCTGCTTCGCTACTTTAAATTCTCTATCTGTCCTGTTCTTGTCGACATAAAATTTATGTCTATCTTGAGTTGCCTTTAAATTCTTCTTGATCTTAACCACCTGGTCTTCCATGTCTTAGAGAAACTCCAGCCCAAGTACCACTCTATCTACTGGGTTGTCCCATCTCACTGGAGTATTGCATTTCCTACCATACAAGGCTTCAAATAGGATCATTCTCAATTAGGCTTGATACCCATTATTATATGCAAACCCAACCAAGTGTAAGTATTCTTCCCACTTAGATGGCTTATCCATCACATACATTCTCAGTATGTCTTCAATTATTCGATCGACCGTCTCTGATTTCCCATCTGTCTAGGGATGATACGCGGTGCTAAAGTTTAGATTTGTGCCAAATCCTTTAAAAAATCCCCTCCAGAAATTGGACGTAAACTTCGTATCTCTATCCGAGACGATTTCCCTAGGTATCCCATTCAACCTAGCAATTTCCTTCATGAAAATTTCTGCAATATTAGCCATTGTATGCATTGTCTTCATAAACACAAAATGAGTAGCCTTTGTTAGTTTTTCAACCACCACCATGATTGAATCATGTTTATTATTTTTTCTGGGTAATCCTATGATGAAATCCATGGTGATCACTTCCCATTTCTTTTCTGGGATTGGAAATGGCTGCAGCAAACCCGCTAGGTGCCTATGCTCAACCTTCACCTTCTAACATTCCATACATCAAGCGATGTAATCAACAACATCCTTCTTCATTCTCGACCAAAATAACTGGATTCTTTCTACTGTAATTGTTTTCTGGTAAGTAACTCTTTCGTTCCAGAAATATGGAACGACTTGGTCATGGCTATAAGTAACTTTTTCTCTGGTTCAAACACTCTAAAGTTTGATGATGTTGTTGGTGTTATCCTTAGCGAGGGAAATTGATGGAAAATCACAAGTGAGACATTAGGTAAATAATTTACCATGGAGAACAGGGAAAGGAAAAAGGATAGAGGAAAGAGCTCAGGGAACCATGAGAATTATAGGAAGGGCAGATCCAAATCTAGACTAGGAAATATGGAGTGTTGGAATTGTGGGAAGAAAAGACATTTGAAGAAAGACTGCAGAGCTCCAAAGAAATAAAGAGATGGACAACATGAGAAAAATCAGGAAGCAAATGTAGTAGGTGATGTGTTACAAGATGCTTTGATTCTTTCTTTAGATAATATTACTAAGTCTTGAGTAGTATATTCAGGAGATTCATTTCATGCCACACCCCATAGGAAATTTTTCCAACATTATGTTCAAGGTGATTTTGGACAGGTTTATTTGGGTGATGATGAACCATGTCAAATTGTTGGAATGGGTAAGGTGAAAATAAAGAAAAAGAATGGAAACCAATGGTTACTGAAAGAGGTGAGACATATACTAGATCTGAGAAGAAATATAATTTCAATAGGAAAATTGACAAGTGAAGGATTTATATCTACATTTATAGATAAGGCATGGAAGGTCACTAAAGGATCATTGGTAATGGAAAAAGGAGAGAGGGTAGGTGCATTGTCTTTATATGTTGGTAATGTTGACTCTTCAATTTCTTTAGCTTCTACAGGTGTGGATACAAAATTATGGCATCATAGGCTTGGGCACATGAGTGAGAAGGGGATGCAAATACTTCAAAAAAGGAATTTGTTTCCATATCTTAAACAAGTTGATTTGGATTTTTGGGAACACTGTGTTTATGGAAAACATAAGAGAGTCATATTTCTCAGGGTTGGAAAGGAAAATAAGAGTGAAAAGTTAGATGTTATGCATACAGATGTATGGGAACCAGATCAGGTATCATCTCATGGAGACTCTCGTTAATATGTTACTTTTATTGATGACGCAACTAGAAAAATTTGGGTTTATTGCATTGGACAAAAATCTAATGTTTTTGACACTTTTAGGAAATGGAAATCTTTGGTTGAGAATGAGACAGAAAAAAGGTTGAAGTGTCTTAGATCAGATAATGGAGGTGAATACTACAACAAGGAGTTTGATGATTATTTTTCATACCATGGGATTCATATATAGAAGTGTTTTAAAGGATGAACATGACAATCATGGAACGCACAAGGAGTATGAGATTATGTTATAGGTTTTCTTTACAGTTCTAGGAAGATGTTGTAGATATTGTTGTTTACTTAATAAATAGAGGGCCTTCAAGGTCCTTGTATGGTGGCATTCCAGAGGAGGCATGGATAGGTTAAATGTACACTACACATTTCCAAAGACTTTCAGTTGTGAAGAATTTGTCCATATTGATAAAGAAAATAGAACAAATATTGAGACAAAATACAAGAAGTGTACCTTTATTAGATATAGTGTTAATAGTTTTGGTTATTGCTTATGGGATTATTAAATTCATAAAATAATTAAGAGTATAGTTGTGGTATTCAATGAAAATGTCATGTACATAGATCATTTGCAGGGAACGAAACAAGAAAAAGAAAACAAAGAATGCATAGTGCTTGATGAAATCAGAGAAAATGATATTCCAAAGGTACCAGAAAATCAAAATGTACAACAATAGGAGCAATAGACACCTCAAAATCTTGCAAGTGTTGTTAGAAGATCTACCAGGTTAAGTAGACCCCATGAACGATACTCTCCTTCATTGTATTATTTATTGTTGACTGACTTTGGTGAACCAAAAAGTTATAAAGAGGCAATGCATGTAGACACTAAAAAGAAGTGGATTCCTTTG
This sequence comes from Picea glauca, assembly GCA_000966675.3. Classification (NCBI taxonomy): domain Eukaryota; kingdom Viridiplantae; phylum Streptophyta; class Pinopsida; order Pinales; family Pinaceae; genus Picea; species Picea glauca. The sequence goes on from JZKD02S1673340.1 coordinate 364,672, forward strand.
CTAATTCATTTGCGATGAAGTATTTCGGTTCTGCAAAGAAAATACTTGGTATGAGAATAACAAGAGAAAGGAAAAATCATAAATTGACATTGTCTCAGGGTGAGTACATAGAGAAGTTGTTGGAGAGGTTGAGAATTAAATATGCAAAACCAGTTAGTACACCTTTGGCCATCCATTTCAATTTATCCAAGGAAATTTGTCCCAAGGTCACACATGAGAAGATATAATACATGCCCAAGGTCCCCTATTCATCGACAATTGGAAGCTTGACATATGTTATGGTGTGCAAAATACCAAATATTGCACATGTAGTGGGAGTTGTGACCAGGTATATGAACAATCCAAGCAAAGAACTTTGGGGGGCAGTAAAATGGATTCTTAGGTATTTGAGAGGTATTGCTACTTATGAATTATGTTTTGGAGGTTCAAACATTGTTTTACAGGGATATGTTGATTCATATATGGAAGGTGATAAATATATTAGGAGAAACATCGCATGGTATATTTTTACTATAGGTGGAACAACAATGAGTTGGATTTCAAAACTGTGAAAGATTATGTTATCATTTTTCATTCATTATTCTCTATAAATTAAATGGTATAAGAATTTGAAAACAACTTTGAAGCATGTTTTGGATTAAGGTGGTATGGCCTTGGTGAATGGGTATGCTACATATTGGTATAAGAGCCCTAGGTTTATAACATCGATCCTTGAAAGGGTCGGCTACATAATTATTGCAGTAATTCTTGAGTTAATTATTGAATGAAATACCCTAGGCCGAACCCCAATTGTACATATAATTGTAAATGTAAATATTCTTATAGGTTGGTGAGTCACTGGTACTTGGTTTTGGTGTTGTGTGCACTAAGGTAAGTGCATGGAGATTCCTTATCAAGATAGGGGCGCACAAGTCATAATGTTGCGCACACTTGGGTAAGTGCGCGGTAGTGACTTGGAAGTGCGTAGAGTTGAGTTATATATGACTTCCTATGTATTGAGGTTGGAGTGCTTGTGTGGTTATTAGGTTGGAGAGATAGACTCTAAAAATGGCCAGTGAGTCGTCATTGTAATATGTAATCACATGCAAATATTAATGAAAACAAATCACTACGGCAGACCAACCATGTAAAAGAGTATGGGGGACTAAACTCCACTAGATATTGAAAGGGGGATAAAAGTTAAGGATAAGGGGCTAAGCTAGGGAGCTTAAGGACAAAGGACTATTATATCAATATTCCTTAAAGTATAAAGTATGGATAATTATTTTATCCTAAGTTCTAAGTATTGGGACAAGTGGGCCCAAGGTAGTTCTCAACATGACAAGTGCTAAGTTGGGAACATGCATACATATAGTTTGGACTTAGTTCATTTTAATATCTTTCGATCATCATTCACTCACTTATTCAACTGTCCTCTGTACCTTCTTGTTACTTTCATTATCTATACTCTGGTTAGCTAGGATATTGATTGAAGAAGCAAGTTGTCAGGCCTGTAGGATATTGAAGAGGCAGGTTGTCAGGCCCGTGAACATTCTCTCCAGGTGAGAGATTGTTAGGAACTGATTCTTGAAGTTTCCAAACTGTAGCTACAAGGCTTTGATACTTCCTTTCTGTCCTATTTTTGAAGCCCCAAAAGGGAAGTGGGGAAGCCGAAGTACTGTTGAGAAGTGAAGGGGCACACTTCTTGGGGTGGGACATGCATGTGGAGAATGAGGGACTATAGTATGTTAGTTTGAGTTGTCACATACGACTAATTTTTCTTGTTGTCTAAGTGTAACATACCTATCCACCCACAGGCTGGGGTACACTACCTTCAAGCCCACCATTGGACTTCGTACTCTTACCGATACCTTATTTATTTAATAAGGACCCATAAGATAAAATATTTAACGACATGCACATCAATATCCAGCAAGCATGCATGATCTAAGATTTAGTTAAACGATAATTAAAATACACAACAGAATACATTCATACACAGATGATACTATCAAAATAGAGAGCACTTGTCTTTATAAAATGGTGACACCAATTGGTTGTAGACCAAGGATGTTCTACCCAACCATAGACACTACTGCTCCAAATCTCAACATCATTGTCACCCCCGAGCCAGGGCTATGAATCCACAAGGATGGTTCCAGAGTGTGATTGGGTTCCCAAACCAGTTAGCTCTCAATCTCTCACATGTGTCCCAACACCCACAAAAATCCAAGTACCCATCTCTCTTGTACCCATCCTGTACCGCCCCAAGAGAATGGACTTCCACCCTTCTCTGCCACGCAATCCCTCAGATAGTCACTCTCCTTTATTTTGGGGCCTCCAACATAGCTAGTTCAGAATATCAAAGTTGTAACTCTCAAGACATGTAGTTGTGAGAAAAATGGGGCACATGCCAACGCATCTTATACATGCACGCCCTAGGTCATGGATGGATTGCACCAATGACCATTACAACCAACTATCCCATGGATAATATTTAGTAGTTCCTTTCCCTTTACCCAGCGAAGATGCAGGTTAGGATGGATCGGTGAATGGGTAAGTGAGTGCATGGAAGGGCATGAGGGAGAGAATGGTACGAATGTTAAAGTGAAGGAGCATACAAGTCAACGGCCAACCCCACCATCAGACCAGGGATGGGTGTAAGTATTTCTGTGGGGAATCAAGAACCTCCTCACCTTCCCAAAGAAGATCACGTAACCGATCCCATCCCTTAGGAAAAAATGGTAATTAACATAGGAATAAACATTTATCCCCTCAATCCCCCTCTCTTGTGGAATCATAACCCCCTATAACTCTATTCCTTGTCCGTCTAGTAGCCAATGATGTGTTTATTATTAATAATTATCAAAACATTACATTTCTTGGGCATACTCGCCCTTTAATAATTGTTTGGGCACTCAGGCCTCTCAACATTGTAAAAATACATTATTTAAAATGGGGATTCAAAACCCAAGGTGTTACAACCCCTCCCCCTTATCTTGGCACTATCCTTAGTGCATATAGAAAATAGAGATCAAAATCTCAAATTTATTCAAAATTTTGTAGGCACTCTACCCGCATGGCATCTTCATGCTCCCAGGTAGCATCTTCAAGACCGTAGCAGGTCCACTGAACTTTTACCATCTCTATAACTCAATTCCAGAGCATTTTTCCTTTTTTGTCCAATACCCGCACTGGTTGAACATAGAAATTTCCCTCTGTCTCTACCTAAATCAGATGCCAATCGATAACATGGTTAGGATCATGCACATATTTCTTTAGTAAAGAGACATGAAATACATTATGCACATTCATGGAAGTAGGCAATGCAAGCATGTATGCAACTGGCCCTATTATATCCAATATTTCAAATGGACCACAGAATATGGCTGCCATCTTTGTACAACTACCCAATTTCAAAGAGATTTTCTTAGGCTTCACTTTCAAAAGTACATGCTCCCCTAATTTAAATTCTCTATATGTCCTATTCTTGTCGACATAAACTTTCTGTCTATCTTGAGATGCCTTTAAATTCTGCTTGATCTTAACCACCTGGTCTTTCATGTCTTAGAGCAACAACTCTGGCCCAAGTACCACTCTATCTGCTGGGTTGTCCCAGCTCACTGGAGTATTGCATTTCCTATCGTACAAGGCTTCAAATCGGCTCATTCTCAATGAAGATTGATACCCATTATTATATGCAAACTCAACCAAGTGTAAGTAATCTTCCCACTTAGATGGCTTGTCCATAGCATACATTCTCAGCATGTCTTCAATTATTCGATTGACCCTCTCTGATTTCCCATCAGTCTAGGGATGATATGCGGTGCTAAAGTTTATATTTGTGACAAATCCTTTAAACAATCCCCTCCATAAATTGGAGGTAAACTTCATATCTTTGTTCGAGACGATTTCCCTAGGTATCCCATGCAACCTAGCAATTTCCTTCATGAAAAAATATGCAATATTAGCCACTGTATGCATTGTCTTCATAGACACAAAATGAGTAGCCTTTGTTAATTTTTCAACCACCACCATGATTGAATCATGTTGCTTATTCGTTCTGGGTAATCCTATGATGAAATCCATGGTGATCACTTCCCATTTCTTCTCTGATATTGGCAATGGCTGCAGCAAACCTGCTAGGTGCCTATGCTTAACCTTCACCTTCTGACATTCCATACATCGAGTGATGTAATCAACAACATTCTTCTTTATTCCCGGCCAAATAACTGGATTCTTACTGTTGTAATTATTTTTTGTTAATCGGGATGTCCATCATAAGGAACATCATGCATTTCCTTCAATACCAAATTCCTCAGTTCTTCAAAACTAGGAACATAGATTCTATTTTTATGCATGAGTAATCTGTCTTCCTTTATCTCATACTCCTTAATTTTTTGTTGTACATTTCCTTGCTGTAAGTTTTCCTTTACCTGTAGGTAATGCTAATATGTAACAAGACCATCTAAAATTTTGCTCTTCAAGTCTGACTGATGCATACTGACAGCAGTATCATGCATGAGATGCCCTCTTCTACTAAGTGCATCGACACCTTTATTATCCTTTCCTTTGATATGCTTGATATCGAAGTCATATTCACTTAAAAATTCCTGCCATCTTGTTTTCCTGGCATTCAAGGTCAGCTATTCAAAAATATACTTCAGGCCAATGTAGTCTGTCCTTAATTCAAATTCCTTCCCCATGAGATAATTCCTCCACATCCTCAAGGCATGGAGAATGGAAGAAAGTTCCAGGTCATGGGTGGCATAGTTCCTCTCATGTTCCTTAAGCTTTATGGACTCATATCCAATGACATGTCCATTTTGCGTGAGGACTCCCCCAAGTCCCTCCTTACATGTGTCTGTACATACCACAAAACTTTCATTTGGGTTAGTAATATTTAACACAGGTGCACTAGTAAGTAATTCCTTCAACATATTAAAATTATTTTCACACTTGAGTGTCCATTCAAACTTAGTTCCCTTCTTTTTCAAAGAAGTGATGGGATGAGCAATCTTAGAGAACCATACTATGAACCTTCTATAGTAGCTAGCTAATCCCATAAAATAACTGATGTCTGAGACATTTCTAGGTGTTGGTCATCCTCTAATGGCTTCGATATTCTCTGGGTCTACTGCTATTCCCTACTCTGAAATAATGTGTCCCAAGTAATGGTTATGCTTCTGATAGAAATAACACTTACTCAACTTGGCATACAACTGATGTTCTCTCAGCACTTGCAATACCAGTCTTAAGTGATGTTCATGCTCCTCTTCAGACTTAGAATAGATAAGTATGTCATCCAAGAATACTATGACAAACCTATCCAAATAATTTTTGAATATGCCATTCATTAAGCACATGAAGACAACTGGTGCATTGGTCAGTCCAAAGGGCACCACTAAAAATTCATAATTCCCATACCTGGTCCTAAAGGTTGTCTTATAAATGCCTTCTTCCTTGATTCTTACCTGATGGTATCCCACCCTCAGGTCAATTTTTGAAAATATCTTTGCTCCTCTTAGTTGATCAAAGAGGTCATCAATTCGGGGTAGAGGATACTTGTTCTTTATAGTGTACTTGTTCAGCTATTGAAAATCAATACACAGTCTCAAGGTTCCATCCTTCTTTTTGACAAAAAGTACTGGTGCTCCCCAAGGTGAAACACTTGGACGTATGTACCCTTTCTTCAACAATTCCTCCAACTTCATTTGTAATTCTTTTAACTCTGGTGTGCTCATTATGTAAGTTTTTTTTGACACCGGGGCAGTTATTGGCACTAAATAGATTGAGAAATATATCTCCCTTCTTTGTGGAAATCCTGGTATTTCTTGGAATACATCTTCAAATTCCTATAGTACCGAGAAATCTTCGAGTCTTGGCCCCTTTGTATTATATGGCTCTTCCACATGAGTTGCATACAGTTGACATCCTTTCCTAAAACATCTTTTTAGCTGTAAGGCTGAAATATCCCTTATAGAGATGGGTCATGGAATTCCTTTCACAGTGCTCTGTTTTCCATTTCCATCAAGACATGTAAATGTTTTGTTATGACAATATAGGAAAACATGATGCTTGTCCAACCAATCCACTCCAATCAGAATATCATAAGACCCCAATGGTATGATATTTAGATCCATACTAGTATTCACGCCACTAAGACTTATGGAACAACTTATGACCATATCATAGATTCTTCTTTTGGTTCCAGTGGCTAATTGAACCAAAATTGATTTTCCAAGTTTACTTTTCTCCAAATGTAATCTATCCACTATATTAGGATCAATGTAGAAATGAATTGCTCCTGAATCAATCAAAATAACAATAGGATGATTTATGATCTTACCTTCCACCTCGATCATATTGGACTAGTACTCTGCTTGTCGATCATTTAAAGTTGCATAGATTCTTCCCATATCTTCGATTGTTGTAGCCTCTTGGATGTTGTGCACAATATTCACTCTGTCCTTTTTGTGTGGTCAATCCTTGTACAGGTGATCTTCCTTGAATCCCTAACATTGGATTGGTGGTCTTTCCCTTTTTCCCAAGGAATCTTCCTTCTTGGAATCCCCTTTATCATACTGATCTTTATGATTTCTATTAGGCTCATTCCTATTGAAGGGAGGTTTGAATCCTTTCCTCCTCTGATCATACTTCGCATTCTTCTTTTCCTTCCAAGATTTTTGCAGGGATTCTCTTCCCTAGCCTTGCTCATATAGGTATTTATCCTTCTTGATGGCCTCAGTCAAGGTCTTGGGTTCATCATACTTGATCTTTTCCTTATAAAAGGCTGGCATTCCACTTCTAAATCTCTGTATTTTCACTTTCTCATCACCAATGAACTTGACATATTTTAACAATCCCAAGAAATTCTTCTCATATTCTGCCATAGTCATGTTTCCAAACCTGATTTCAAAGAACTCCTACATTTTCTTTTCATAGAAATGCTCTAAGAAGTACTCCTTATGGAATTACTTCGTGAAATGTTTTCAAGTGATCCTACTTTCATTAACATGTTCCATAGCTTGCTTCGGTCGGTCCCACCACATTGCAAATTTCCCGTGTAAATGGTAGGTGGCAATCCTTGCTTCCAGGTTGGATGAATAGTTATGCGACTGAAAATATCTCCTTAGCCTCAACTCTCCTTTCAAACTATCTACCTTTTGTTTCCTTCTTTGGTTTCTAAGAGGAGACACCTATGGATTTCTTACGGGATCATCTACTGCATAAAATTTTCTTTCTAAGTAAGGAGGTGAGTGGTGTCCATGAGCTCTGCTAGCACTTTTGGAATAACCAACTCTTCCATGATCATCCCTTCTTTCATGGAACCTGCTTTCTTCCTCTTGTCTCGAGTTTGATCCCTTCTTCGTTTGTCTCTGCAACTGATTTAAGATTTGTAACAATTGAGAATTTATCTGAATTTTCTCTCTCATATGTCTCTCGTTGTCTGCTTTGTAGCTCTGCACTTCCATCTTCAGGCTTCTTATCGTTTCTATTAATGTTTCATGTTATCCTTTTCCCTTGTGTCCATTGGACTCTGTCTATGCATTACCAACTCTGGTATTCTGGCCTTCAGCCTCCTTATCATGACTGGAGGCTCCCTCGCCTTCTTCCATTTCCTCAATATGCATCCTAAGTTGATGTGCTTAAACCCCTTAATTATGCAAAATGTGAAAGCGACCATTTGTTTAGAATTACGCATATGATAAAAAAAAATTCCAAACAAGCTACAGGTCTCTTTGTTTCTTTTTTGTTCATGGAGATCATATCCCCATTCTTCGCAAATAACAGTGTCATGTTATCCTTGGCTGACACATAATTTCATCATGCGCAGGAACTTCCTTCAAACCACCTTCCTAGGTGACCATGACTAGAAACCGTGGCTAAATCCTTCCTTATCATTTTTCTTTCTCAAAGACCACCAATTCGTCCCTTAGCCCTCCTTCCCTCAGCTCTCAATCTGGATATGACCACGACCATGACCATGCGCTTAGTTGAAAAAGTGCTTGTCCAGAGCTTCGGGACTTCGTAACTTTCATCCAAGACCGGATCAACGGTCCTAATCCTCTTTCATGATCAACGATCGAGATCCACTTCGGGAATCCGCACTTCGGGAGTCTCAACTTTCCTCGCTTACCTCCTCCCAGAACGCTTTTACCTAGAATTCATGATCTGTCGATGGGTGTCCTCCCACAGATCAACGAATATGAATCGCTCTGGCTCTTCGGGCTTTGGAAGATTCAAACTTCCCTCCTGCACTTTCTCCCAGAGTACTTTCACCCAAAGTCAACGATCCTTTGACATGTGTCTTCTGGAATCAACGGTCGATATGTACTCTAGCCATCGGGTCTTTAGGAGCTTCTGAACCAATGAAACCTATCACATATTTCCCCACTAGAGTGCCTAGTCTCCAGACTACATGATCTGTCACCACATGACGAAATGTTGGAAGCAGACATGTGGCCCAATCGGGTGGGTGACATGTGTCACATTCTAACTAACTTTCAATACTCCAAATGCTCAAAACTTACTGACCCATGGCACACATCCCATGTGTCCATGTCATCCTAGGTGACATCTGCAAGCCACGTCACTTCAGGAATTCTAGGATCCACATCACCTCTAGGTGACATCAGCGCCCCCACCAATTTGGATATTTGGGCTTCGGGACTTTAGGAGTTTCCACACTAGCACACTTCCAATTCTCCTGAAATCCTATTTTCTGAATCGGCCAAACTACTGCCATGTGTCTCCCATAGATCGACGGCTATGATTTCTTCGGGTCTTCGAATTTCGGAAATATCAACCCTCAAACTTCATTTTGACCCAAAGTGTGAGAATTTCTACTGCATGTCCTCCTGGATTGGACAGTTGTGATTCACTTTGGATATCTGGGGTCCGAAAATATCAATTCTCAACTTCTCCTTTCTCACTTTTTTTCCGAAGTGCTTTCACCCAAAACACACGATCGATTGACACGTGTCCTCCTATAGATCGACGATCCTCGACTACTTCTGCTATTTGGAGGTTTGTCGCTTGAGCACTATCAAGTCACCTCATTGCATGCCTTTCAATTTGTGGGGGCACGCATCGGCGTTTTGGAGTAACCCTCTTTTTGCCCCGGAATTCTTTTGATGCTGACACGTAACCCCTCAGTGAAACTATAGTTTGGATTGCGGGACCGCCTTGGGAAATTATCTCCCATGAAACTTGGTTCCCCACAATGCCTTATGTCTGTTGATCTCTCTCTCCAATGGGATCCGATGGTTGGGACCTTAACCCTTTCTTCCTTTTCATCGGATGACCCCTATTCACCTGTCCTCACATCCAATGATCTCTGATCTCTCCTGATCCTATAGTGGTGATCGCTCCCGAATGCGAAGGCCGACGGTCACGATCCTTCAAACCCATTACAACAGATCTTTGATGATATAACTCTTGCGTAGATTTTGCAATGCCATTCCTCCCGAGATTTTGAACTTCACGGTCAGAGTTTGATCTCAACCACGATACACTGACCAACAGACCTAACCCATACTGGTCTGGTGTTTCAACTAGAAGCTCTGATACCAAAATGTAACATACCCAACCACCCACAGGTTGGGGTACACTACCTTCAATCCCACCATTGGAATTTGTACTCTTATCGGTACGTTCTTTATTTAATAAGGATGCACAAGATAAATATTTAACGACATGCACAACAATATCCACCAAGCATGCATAATCTAAGATTTAGTTAAACGATAATTAAAATACATCACGGAATACATTCATATAGAGATAATAATATCACAACAGAGAGAACTTATATTTATAAAAAGGTGACACCAACTTGCTGCAGACCAAGGACGTTCCACCCAACTGTAGACACCACTACTCCAAATCTCAATAGCAGTGTCACCCCTGAGCTAGGGCTATGAATCCACAAGGACGGTTCCATAGTGTGCTTGGGTTCCCAAACCAGTCAACTCTAAAGCTCTCACAGGTTTCCCAACACCCAAAAAAATCCAAGTACCCATCTCTCTTGTACTTATCCTGTACCGCACCAAGAGAATGGACCTCCACCATTCTCTTCCATGTAGTCCCTCAGGAAATCCCTCTCCTTTACTTTGGGGCCTCCAGCACAGCTGGTCCAGAATTGCAAAGTTGGAACTCTCAAGACTCACAGTTGTGAAAAAAACAGGGCACAGGCCAACGCATCTCAGACATGTAGGCCCCGGGTCATGGATGGATTGCACCGGTCACCATTACATCCAACTATCCCATGGATAATCTTCAACATTTCCTTTCCCTTTACCCAACCAAGATGCAGGTGAGGATGGATCGATGAATGGTTAAGTGAGTGCATGAAAGGGCATGAGGGAAATAATGGTACGAATGCAGAAGTGAAGGAGCGAACGAGCCAACGACCAACCCCACCATCAGACCAGGGATGGGTGTAATTATTTTCATGGGGAATCAAGAACCTCCTCGACTTCCCCAAGAATCTCACGTCACTGATCCCCTCCCTTAGGAAAAAATGTTAATTTACATAGGAATAAACATTTATCCCCTCAAGCCCCCTCGCTTGTGGAATCATAGCCCCTTATAACTCTAGTCCTTGTCCGTCTAGCAGCTAGTGATGTGTTTATTATTAATAACTATCAAAACTTTACATTTATTGGGCATTCTTTCCCTTTAATAATTGTTTGGGCACTCAGGCCTCTCAGCATTGTAACAATACATTATTTAAAATGGGGGTTTGAAACCCGGGGTGTTACACTGAGATACCTTATCTGGGTTAGGAATCCTTTACCCAGGTAGATTTTAGTCCTAGTGTGGGGGTGACCCACTGCTGAGAGTTATGAGAAATGTAGTCTAAGGCTGGGAGGAACATGTAGGGTCTGCACGTAGTTGGTGTTAATTTAGTCAAAGATAAGTGTAATTTTTTTTTAATTTATGTGATACGTTAATATTTATGAAATTGTTTTCATGGGTTTTTCTTGTGTATGTTACATGCATATTTCTGTTATTATTTTGTATGAATCTGTGCATTTGCAAAGTATTTTTATAATTTAAATTCACATCAGAGTTTGAAATTTAAGTGGAATATCCCAAAAGGTGGTTGGGGATACTACAATGTGATATCAGAGTTAGGTTTTCAAAACTGAGCTTGGATGGGACGAGTTAGCATAATGCTAAAGTGAAAATTCGCAGAGAATTAATTTCAGGAGTATGTGTGCAGCTTGTACGATTAAATTATTGCAGAAAAATTGAGAGAAATCTCATGGGTAATGGGAAAAATTCGGGCCTTTAGATGACTGAATTTTTTAGTTTACAAAGTGGCCATGGAACCTAGGAAAAAATTGGGTGAAATCGAACAAAATCCCTAATTTCCGCAACAAAATTATGGAAAAACCAGTTAAGCGTTGAAAATACTTGCATGCGCTAAGTAGTAGTGATGTGCAAAAAATAAAGGTGTGTAGGTGTGCACACTAAAAATTTGGCGTTGCTCGGAAAAATAAGGGTGTGCAGTTGTACAAACTAAAAATTTGGTGTTGTGTGGAAACAAATATGTGGCACAAGTGTGTCCACTAGAATTTGGTGTTGTGCGGTGCAAAGTTGGTTATGCATGGGTGTGTGCACTTAAATTTGGCCTATCCGAACTCTAACTACTCATACATTGCCTGGCTACTTATTTATACATTACAAAAGAGGCCTAAGCATGGGTAAACCCATGGGCCGACATCCCATACCCATTACATAAACCCTAATAACTCAAAAATCCTACAAAAAGGGCGATATCCCACGATCTCCACTTCGCATGGGTGCTTCGTCTTCGACTAGCCTATCAAAGTCCCAAAAATGGTCAAACACGACCAAGGTTTTTGAAAACTTGGTCGACGACCAACATGCCCCCAACACTCACCTATTAATTGTCCCAAGTCACTCTGATCTGGGAAATTCTGCTTCGAAGGCCTCGAGCTTGGCTTGAGATACCTCGACTTTCTGCTTTTCTAGAGCCTCTTTCTCGACGAAGTCCTAGATGACTTTCTCAGTGACATGCCCTTCCAAGCATTATTCCACTATGGTGACCACTTGTTCTAGTTGTGCACCTTGTCCCTCGATTTCTTCAAAAAGTGTGCAGGCTTCATCCTGCATTGGTTGGAGTCTTTGGGTCACTTCCATGACTCTGCTTTGGATGGCATTGATCTGTTGTTGAACTGCGTGCACCTCTTGTGACCTTTACATATTCTCTACCATTGAAAGTAGCTTCAACTGTGCTTGTAATGTCGATGCTCGTTGCTTCGTCTCCTAGAGCTATGACTCCAATGTCCTTAGTTCTGGTTCTTCTGCAAGGCACTCATAGTTCTGTGCACTTCGGTTACTTAGTTGTTTTCATTCTAAAGCCAATGCCTTGATTCTTTCGACTGTGCTCCTAGCAGTTTCTTCCCTTTGATGTCACACTTCTTGCAGAGTGTTCGACACTGCTTGCAGTTCCAGCTCTGCTACTCTTGCTTGAAGCTTCTAAATGGATTCATCGAGCTTCCCCACTTGGCTCTCAGTTGTCTCCTCTTCCATCTATGTCAGGTTCGACACAGAGCGAAGTTCTCTATTTACTTCTTCTCTAACTCCAATCTGCTCCACGAGCAGTTGATATTTCTCTCCCTGGATCTACTCTCTGTCCTCTTCAAACTTCGCTCAGAGGTCATCTTTCTCTTGATGTGCAACCCAACATTTCTCTAGGGCTTCCTCCTTTGCTTGCTTCAAGGCCTTTGTGGCCTATTCTTTTTCCCCCTATACTCGATGAAGGTGAGCCTCTATTGCATCTGCTAATCTGCGTAGTTGGGCAAGATCATCTCCCACTTCTATACCTTCTAATGATGATGGAGCAGTAGACACTTCGCGGCTCGAATAGAGAGCTTACTGTACCCATTTTAGCTCTGCCTCGATCCTATCATACATTGTCTCCTGCTTTGCTTCGTTTCATTAAAAAATATCCTTTGAAGTATCTTCTACAGCTACGATGATGAGGTAAATATCATCCACTGTGAGTATGTTCTGTGACTAAGGCTTATTGGCTCGCACCTTCTTCTACACTGAGGGTTTCTTCAGAGAAACCTTCCTTTTCTTTGACGTATTAGCCTCTGTAAGGGGATATTTCAACGGTGTCACTTCTCCTTTTTCTTTCTTGTCTTATTCTCCTTTTACTTCATCATCTCCTCCTCCTCCAAGTGAATCAGATGCAGTTTCCTCTGATGAGTTTTTTATCTCCTGCACCTTTTCCTTCTTATTCTTCTTCTTAGTGCTACTTGGTCCATCATATTCTTCTCAGGTGACTACAAGACTTATGATGATATCGAGGTTGGATAGCTCTTTCTGCTCGACTGGAACAAGGAATTCAGTCGGTAATTCCTTGGTTACCTCCTCCATTTCTTCATTAGTTAGTTTGTAATACGACTACAACTCCTCCTTTATTTCATCTCTACATGTAGTGATGTAAATGAAATGTTCGTCTGTGCATAATTTTTCGATTTTTCTGTAAGTATGCAAGGTATTCAAATTCATTCGGGGGAATGACTCAATGGCTCACATGAGCTGTAATTAGTAAGTGTGGAAGACAACATTTGACTTCCACTGCTTCACCATATCACTTGAATAGCACAAGGTGTTGAACCTCGCGACCAGTGGTTCGAATGGCTCAACTTCAAGGAAGGTCTCTCCCTCTGGCATCTCCCAAGCGACAAAGGAAATGAGAATCAACAACCAACTAAAGTGAAACTCGTAGCCATGGTCCTACACTTAGCAGAAATCCTTCTCCAACTGGTTGATGAGGTAGCTCACCCAGTTCATATGCATCCCTTCAACGCACTTTCTTGCGAGGTCGACGACGAACCCCGTGACTTGCGTTGGTCTATTCTTCCTAATGATCTTACCAACAATAAACTAGCAAGCTAGGCGCACTGCGCCATCCTAGATGGAGGCTACCTTTTAGCCTCGCTTCCCCTTCTCCAACTCACCATAGGTATCCTTTGTTCACTGCGCCAGGGTGTGATCTGCAGCCTTCCCTGGGTATAATTTATTAGGGTCCAGTCCCTGCATGATTAATCCAGTGATCATGTGGATCAATGTTGGATACACGGTCACACGCCTATCTAACAATAGATAACCTCCATGGTAGCATGGAAGGAGGATTTTAATGCACACGTTAACCTCCTGATGTCGGTCGAAGTGGGGTATCTTCATTACATTAAGGATGGTGGACCTCGTGACCTCCTTAATCCATGGATGGGGGAATATCTTCAGCTTCTTCCCCATTGTATTCTTCAAATACTTATGGGGTGTGAGCAACACATAATTCTTCCTGTCTCTCAAGTTAAAGTCGTTGATCTTAATATCAGGGATCAGTCCGAGTTGCGGTCCAACTATGTGTATCCCCTTCAGGAGGTACACAATGATGAGTGTGTATTCGAAATATCTTGGGATGCTATCATGACTAACCGCGCCAGCTAGAGGTGGGAAGTAGTCAGGCAAGACTGATGGGATGAGTTTCGCATTCACCAGGTCATTGCGATGCTTTCTTATTTTCTCTGTCGCAGTTTGGGATGGTAATGTGAAAAAAATAATGGTTCGTGGGTGTGCACACTAAAATTAGATGCTACAAGGAGTTAAGATTTTGATGGGATACCAAATTGTAGTGCGCAAATGTGCGCACTAAAAATTTTCACTGCGCGGAGTAGGATTGGTGGCATGCATGTAATATTGGTGTGTGGTGTAAGCACACTAAACCTTGGCATTGTGTAGTGCAGAGATTGTAATGCGAACATAATATTGGTGTGCGATAAAAAAATTATGTGCAGTAGGTATTGGCATGTGACACAAAAGTTGTGCGTAATAGGTACCGGTGCATGACATAAAATTTCTTCACAGTAGGTATTGGATCATGACACAAAAGTTGTGCGCAATGGATATTGGTGCATGACAAAAAAGTGGTGCACATTGGATATGGATGCACAATGCATGCGCTATATTTTGGCATTGCGTGTGTAGAACTACACATGATAAATATGGGTGTATAATTTAGAAGTGATGTGTGCAAATTTGGTTTGGTGGTCTACAATAGTAGAAAACCAGTGAATTTTTGCAACATTTTTGTATTGTTTGAAGGTCATCTTTTTGCAGAGCATTTTTTAGGCCCTAAACAATGTTTTTAGCAAATAAAAAATAATGTGCCTAATATGTGGTTTTTGTAGATCAAATGAAAGAGCTTGGTGATAAATTTCTAACAATGTATCCCATTTGTCAAACAGATTTAGGATGAGTGATTTATATCCTGAACCATGGAGAGTAAAATTTTAAGCCCATTTAACTTCTGAAAGCCATAACCTCCTACTACGGAATCAGATTGAGGCACGGGAGTAGTCTATGGAAATATCGTGAACCATAGAACACAATCATGGATCTGAATTAAAATTATGGGAATGTTAAAAATGTTTAATATGGCATAGAAGGTACATGTAGAATTCAATCCCAAAAACACTAAATGGCCTGAAACTTCAGCAGGTTGTATCTAGCAGCCCATAACCCAGAAAGATGTGAAACTTGGAAAGATTGTCCAAAATATGTATATGAAGAAACACAATTGGAATCTTACCCAAAATCCAATGGAGCAGGTGCAAAATGAATAAATACAGTTAATATTTGGACCTAGTTGAAGTATGAAAAGAAGAATTAATGGACAATTTACAAATAACCATAACTTTATGCCCAGGACTCGAAATTGAGCATGGAAGCAGGCATTGGAAAGGTCTCGGAAAATATAGTGTAAATATTCAACCAAAAAAATTGATCTGGCAAGACAATTTTACAATAACTCGAAAGAAATATTTTTGATGCACTATTGAACAAAAAATGTACATAATTTCATGAATTTGTTAAATTATTTAGCCTAACAAGTTTTGTTGGCTGCACATTTTGCAGAGTTAACAACATTTAGATCATTATAGGATCAAAATAGAGTTCAGAATCATGAAATATGCACAGGGGGCTTACATCCATGAAGATGAGATCATAGGGATATATGTCAATATCGGAAATGAAGGTACAAATTCAAATGGACATGGAGAAGGAAAGGAAGAAAGCATGAACTTGGTAGAGACCATAAAAGGTTTGAAAAAGGATGTCCAAAGTTATAAAGATTATATTGAGAGGATTATGAAAGCCACCGAGCAGCAGGAGGGCTTCAACATAAAGTTAATGTAGAGCTTGTACATAATAGAAAAGAAGATGCATAAGGATAATGACTCAAGAAAATCAAGAAGTCATGGGTCTCATGATAAGAGGAGAAGAACAAGAAGTGTCGGTAGAAATTACCATCACTCCCCAAGCCATTCCACTAGGAGAGAACATAGTAGTTCAATTCCATCCCCTGTTAGGAAACATAAGAGGAGGTCTGGGGTGGATGATCTATAGGGATAAATGAACAAAATCAAGCCTCCAACATTTAATGATGAGCACAATAAGTATGAGGATGCAGAGGCATGGCTTCTAGGAATGAGGAAGTATTTTCAATTGCATAATTACTCTTCACATGCAGAAGGAATAATTTTCATCTATCAGCTCAAGCGAAAAGCATCAATGTGATGGGACCAATTTGTCTAGGTGCAACACATGGATGAGAAGATTCTGGTTCATAGTATCGCTTATTCAAGTATCGATACTATGACAAGAACTCCTTTAGTTTCATCTATAAATGATGGCAGCCAACTCAAATACCTTTGAATCAATGATAAATAATTTATGAGCTACACTAGTCAAATAATTTCAGAAATACTTGACTAAGCATTACTTGACAAGAAAATGAAGGGGCTATTTGAACTCAAGCTTAGGAGTATGACCATAGATGAATATTAAAGGAGGTTTTTAGAGTTGTTGAAGTTTGTTTCTTTCATCAAGGATGAGTCGGTTATGATTCAAAGGTATTTGAGTGGGCTGCCATCATTTATCAATGAAACGATATGATATGATGATCCCAAAACATTGGAGGAAACCATAAGGCAAACGAAATGCCTTTATGATCAGCATAAAGGAAGACCAACTTTCCAAAAATTTTGGGAAGACAAGAAGAAAACCAAGATGGAATAGAGGAAGAAGGAGACTAAGACACCATTATTTAGAAATAATTCTCAAGGACAACCAGCTTCTAAAGAACCTAGAATGACAAAGACATTGGGGAAAATACCAAGGAAGCCACCTATTCAAGGTTGGGGTTGTGGGGGAGATAATATGTATAGAGATTTCCCTCACAGAGGTGAAAAAGTAAGTATTGTTAAAAATTTACAGCAAGATGATACAGTGGAGGACATGGGTAGAAATGTACCTAGGATCTATGTAGCCCTGGGCAACAAGAAAGATGAGTTTCAGTCACATATGATTGAAGTGGAAGGTGGAGAAAGAAGGCGCCTTTCAAGTTCATATAGTGTGCATATTGGACCGAAAGACCAAGCAGCTCTGGAATCAAGCCATAGGACTAGTAAAGGTCTAATGGACCTAGTACAGTCCTTAAGATGTAACTTGGGAGCACGAGGATGATATGCGGGAAAAATACCCACATCTTTTTGAATATTTTTGAAATTTTAGTTGTATATGTGTATATACTTCATTGAGGACAGTGCATAAATAAGAGGGAGGGGAATGTAATACCCTAGGTTCAACCCCAATTGTGCATACAATTGTAAATATAAATATCCTTATAGGATGGTGAGTCGTTGG
Organism: Picea glauca; assembly: GCA_000966675.3. Classification (NCBI taxonomy): domain Eukaryota; kingdom Viridiplantae; phylum Streptophyta; class Pinopsida; order Pinales; family Pinaceae; genus Picea; species Picea glauca. Next base: position 382,408 of record JZKD02S1673340.1, read on the forward strand.
TAGTTGGTTTTGGTTTTGCACACACTTGGGTAAGTGCATGATAGTGACCTGGAAGTGTGCAGAGTTGAGTTATATATGGATACCTATGTATTGAGGTTGGAGTTCATGTGTGGTTATTAAGCTAGAGAGCTAGACACTAGAAATGGCTAGTGAGCCATCATTGTAATATGTAATCACATGCAAATATTATTGAAAACATATCACTGCAATAGACCAACAATGTAAAAGAGTATGAGGGACTAAACTCCACTAGATAGTGAAAGGGGGATAAAAGTTAAGGATAAGGGGCTAATCTAGGGAGATTAAGCCCAAAGGAATATTATATTAATATTCCTTAAAGTATAAAGTATGGATAATTATTTTATCCTAAGTTATAAGGATGGGGACAAGTAGGCCCAAGGTAGTTCTAAACATGACAAGTGTCAAGTTCAGAACATGTATACATATAGTTTGGACTTAGCTCATTTTCCTATCATTCAATCATCATTCACTCACTCATTCAATTGTCCTTTGTACCTTCCTATTACTGTCACTGTATATGTACTTTGATTAGCTGGGAGTTGGAATGAAGAAGCAGGTTGTCAGGCCCATAGGATATTGAAGAGGCCGATTGTCATACCTGTGAGCATTCTCTCCAGGTGAGAGAATTGCTGGGAATTGATTCCTGAAGATGCCAAACTACAACTACATGGCTCTGAGAATTCCTTTCTGGCCTATTGTTGAAGCCCCAAAAGGGAAGTGGGGCAACCGAGGGAATGCTAAATAGAGAAGGGGCACACTTCCTGGGGTGGGAGAGGCATGTGGGGAATGAGGGACTATAGGATGTTAGTTTGAGTTGGCACATATGACTGAGATTTCCTGTTGTCTGAGATAACTTAGCCAGGTTAGGAATCTTTTATCCAGGTGGATTTTAGTCCTAGATCAGGGGTGACCCACTGCTGAGAGTTATGAGTAGTGTCATCTAAGGATGGGAGGAATGTGGAAGGTCTGCACGTAGTTGGTGTAATTTAATCAAAGATAAGTGTCAATTTGTGTTAATTCATGAGCTATGTTAATATTTATGCAATTGTTTTCATGGGTTTTTCCTATGTATGTTGCATGTGTATTTATGTTATTATTTTGTATGAATTTGTGCATTTGCAAAGTATTTTTATAATTTAAATTCACATTAGAGTTCAAAATTTAAGTGGCATATCCCAACAAGTGGTTGGGGATGCTACATTGTCTATCAAACAATTTTGAGATGTAGCAGTGTCAATATCATTGTGGAATCAGTGCTCAGTGATCCATCATATCCCTAGAATCCCAACTAACCCTTCCCTTCATGATGAGAGCCTCTGAATCAATAATATTCCCAGCGAGGAAACCAAAAAGAAACCACCATCGATCGAGATTTCAAGTAGGCTATGCATCGTTGATCTGTTGACTGCGTAAACCCTTATCCCACATGCATGCAGGGAAAGGAGAATGAACAATTTATAAAAAAAATCCAAAGATTTGTCACATGTGCATGAGGCACGGAGAGTCACGAAACCATGCAGAGTTGTGCCTTGTGTAATTTTTATCTCCACGTCAAACGCCCAATCCCTATGTCAATTCGATGCCCCATTATCCTTTGTACTTATCCAGCTATCAGCGTGTAATATGCCCTATTTCCACGTGTTAGTATACGAATGTGCCAGGTGGGTCAGTGAGCCCTTGTTGGGCTTAATCCTTTGGATGTTATCCCTTAATTGACAACCTTTGGATCCATTGTGGTGAGTGTCATTGGAGTTTGAGGGTTAGAGTAACCTTTGATGCTAGAAGGGGAGGAAATTCGATGGGAAGGAATCTAAGAGTGAAGAAGCACCATTGATCTATCGAGAAATATTCCAATGATCATAGTTGTAGATCTAGTGTGGCTTGAGAAGGAGGAGAGAGAATGATAATGTCATGGTGATGTGGTGTGACAACTCGGTGGTCAAGGTGACGAGGATTCTAGTATGGAAATCAACATACTTGGAAGATGATATGTGTTGAAAGTTGTTTGGTCGATGGGACCAGAGTGGTCCCAATTGGGAATGGATTCCCTAAGGCCTTCGATTTAAATCTTATCCCTCATATTTATTGGATGATAGATCTCGACTATGCATTGGAGGGGTGTTGGTTGAAGTGAGTTGTAGTCCTAGAAGGGGATGCACTCTGATGGGAGGAACTATGAGAGAGACCTAGAGCCATTGATTTACTCTGGGAGTAACCTCAGTTGTTGGATCCAAGTGATTGGTATCCAATGGGAAGAACTCCAAGGAATGATCTAGCTCATTGTTCAGTGAGTGGACAGGAGGTAATTGTTGGGTATGTTTTATATTCTTTGCACAAGAAGAACTAGTGTCTACGTTGTTCCAGGAGCACAGAGGGGTAAGAGGGGGGTGGAGTGCCCCCTTTCTCGGGGGGTCATGTGGATGTGGATCCCCCCTATATGGGGGGTTTGTAGGGGGGCAGGAGCCCCCCTGCATGGAGGTTCAGGGGAAGCACTCCATTTTTTTTTTACCGGTTTTTATGTCCATTTTTTGGTGGTTTTTCGGCACATGGGTTTTCACCAATGGTTTTCTATTTCCAGTTAAGGAATTCAGATTTTTGATTAATCTAGGTCATTGGATTATATTTTTGGATGTCGTTGGCTCCTATATGTATATTGTATTGTAAACAATGTATGAGGTGAATGAATATAGAATATATTGGTTTTCCCAGTTTGGGTTTCCAGGGGAAAAATATCTATGTAATGTGTGTATTTTCCATTGTATCTTTTATGTTCTTTTATTGAAAACATGTTTGCAATAAAATATTGTACAAGGTTAAAATCTACATTAATGGCAGTCGTCGATCTTTTGTGGGTCCCATAGATTTGAGTAACAAGAGTTAAAAGGATGGACCTTAACTATCGAGAAGTTGTGAACTCCGAGCGAATCCTAACTATTAGAGGACGAGAATAGGAATCGGTGGATCCATCATAGTGAGTATAGACAGAGTGGTCAGTAAGACTAGAGTGAGGGTACTTTGATCGAAAATACCCTGAGAAGAGATCTGAGTCGTAGAATGGTAGGAGGGAAGATACAATCTCAGTCATAGATCTTGTGGGTCCCTTTTGTAGCGTGGATAATGGGTGCTAAGAGAAGAGCGTAACCATTGTGCAAGTGGAGTCTTTAAGGAAATCAGAGTTGTTGGTTCCCTGACTCCAAGGATCATTACATCTTCCAGAGGGTCTCATCAGACTGGTTCTTTCATAGTGGGAAGTGAATCTTGGAGTGGATGCACTCTGACGGAGAAGACTCCAACAATAAATAATTTTTTTGAAGTGTTATGAATCATTAATTTGGGGACCGATGGACCAAGTGGAAGGTTCCACATTAGTTTCCACGTCAGTACCACATCGAATGACACAAATGACTAAGTTCCATGTGATAATAAAGTGGAAATCAATGAATGAAGACCTAATAAATTTCAGAAGGCCATAACATTTTTCCCCAGGCTCTAAATTAAGAAAGAAAATTGTCGTTGAAAAGCTCTCGAAGAGAGGAAATTAGTTATGTACCCCAAAAATTGTTTCAAACAACATAACTCACAACCAATTTAGAATAAAATGACTAGTGGCCTCAAGGAAAATTTAAAAGAGAATATATATAACAGTCCTTGCCAGGAATGCTTATACATGCTTATGCTTTAGTTTTGGCTAACAAAGATTATGTCACATGCACACTCTTTTGTAGAATTAAGGGATATAAATAGAATATGAATGCATATATGGGAAATGGAGGAAGGGGAAGGAGCCTCCAGTTACGATAAATAAACCCAAGGTCAAAACATTAGTGTTGGAAATGCAAAGATATAATCAAATGCGTACAGAAGTAGGGGGGACAAGAGACATTAATAGAGACTATGAGAAGCCTGAAAATAAAAGTGCATAGTTATAAAGAAGACAATGAGAGATTGATGAAAGAAAAAAACCAATAAATGATCAAGTAATTTAAATCCTAAATCAAATGCATAGACAAGCAAAGAAGGGATATGTCACAAGACATGAGGAAGGAGGAAAACATCATGAAAGAAGAGATAAATACATAGGGACTAGTTATTCCAGAAGTGTTAGTAGGACTCATAGGTAGCACTCACCTCCTCATGCAACAAGGAAACTTTATGCATCTGAAGACTCCATAAGTAGCCCAGAGGTATCTCATGTGAGGATCCAAAGAAGGAGACATAAATTGGATAACTTACAGGGAGAGTTGAGGAAGCTTAAGCCACCATCCTTTGATGGTGAAAGAGAAAAAGAAAATGATGTTGAAGCCTGGTTGTTGTGAATGAGGAAGTACTTTCAATTACACAAATATTCACCTGATATTGAAGAAATAATTGCCACATACCATTTGCATGGACAAGTTGTTATGTGGTTGGATCAACTGAAGCAAGTAGAACACATTAATGGGAGATATTTTCAAAAGGAGTACCTTTCAGAGAACTTATATGACAAGAAAATGTAGGAGTTCTTTGAACTCAAGCCGAGAATCATTAACATGATAGAGTATGAAAATAATTTATTTGGATTGTTAAAGTATGTAGGGTTTATCAAGGATGCAAAGGTGAAGATACAAAGGTTTTTGAGTGGACTTCCATCCTTCTATAAAGAGAAGATTCAATATGATGAACCTAAAAATTTGACAGAAACCATCAAGAACGATAAGTACCTATATGAGAAAGGTAAAGGCAGAGAATCCATATAGAAATCTTGGAAGGATAAGAAGAAGGATAAATATGATCAGAGGAGGAAGGGATTCAAACCTCCTTTCAACAGGAATAACCCAAATAAAAATAAGAAAGATCAACATGCTAAGGATGATTCCAAGAAAGAGGAATCCTTGGGAAAAATAGGAATACCACCAATACAATGTTGGGGATGCAAAGAAGATCACTTGTACAAGGATTTTCCTCATAGAAAATACAAAATGAAGACCATGCACAACATCCAAGAGGCTACAACAATAGAATACATGGGCAGAATATATGCAGCCCTAGAAGATTGACAAGGAGAGTACCAATCCAATATGATCAAGGTGGAAGGTAAGATCATTAATCATCTTGTTTCTATCTTAATTGATTCAGGAGAAATCCATTGTTACATTGATACCAAGATAGTGGATAGATTACATTTGGAGAAACGTAAGGTTGAGAAATCAAGTTTGGTGCAACTAGCCACTGGAACCAAAAGAAGGATTAATAAGGTTGTTAGAAGTTTCCCAATAAATATGAATGGAGTAAGTACAATTGTTGATATGAATATCATTCCATTAGGATCATATGATATTCTAATTGGAATGGAGTGGTTGGACAAGCATCATGATGTACTATATTATCATAACAAGACATTTACATGCCTTGATGAAGAAGGAAATCAGAGCACTATGAAAGGAATTCCAAGACCCATTTCTATAAGGGAGATTTCAACCTTACAATTGAAGAGATGTTTTAGGAAACAATTTCATTTATATTTAACCCATGTGGAGGATATAGAAAAGACAAAAGGGCCAAATCTTGAATATTTTTTGGTACCGCAAGAGTTTGAAGATGTATTTCAAGAAATACTAGCATTTCCACCAAAGAGGGAGATAGATTTCTCTATTGATCTAGTACCAAGAGCTTCCCCAATATAAAAAAAAACCCTACAAAATGAGTACACAATAATTAAAAAAAATACAAATGTAGTTGGAAGAATTGTTGAAGAAAGGGTACATACATCCAAGTGGCTCACCTTGGGGAGCACTAGTACTCTTTGTCAAAAATAAGGATGGAACATTGAGGATGTGTGTTGACTTTAGACAGTTGGATAAAGCCACTGTGAAGAACAAATACCCTCTACACATAATTGATGACCTCTTTGATCAGCTAAGAGGGGAAAAAATATTTTCAAAAATAGACTTGAGATTAGGATACCACCAGGTAAGAATCAAGGAAGAAGACATAAATAGGACAACCTTTAGAACCAAGTATGGGCATATGAATTTGTAGTGGTGCCATTTTGGCTGACCAATATTCTAGCTATCTTTATGTGCTTAATGAATGGCATATTTAGAAATTATCTTGATAAGTTTGTCATTGTATTCTTGGATGACATACGTATCTATTCTAAGTCGGAAGAAAAACATGAAAATCACTTGAGGTTGGTGTTTCAATTGCTGAGGGAACATTGGTTGTATGCCAAGATTAGTAAGTGTTCTTTTTACCAAGAACAGTTCCATTACTTGGGACACATTACTTCAGAACAAGGTATAACAATGGATCTGGAGAATATTGAATCCATTAGAGGATGGCCAACACCCAGGAATGTTTCAAAAGTCAGATATTTTATGGGATTAGCTGGTTACTACAAAATATTTATAGCATGGTTCTATAATATTTCTCATCCCATCACTTATTTTCAAAAGAAGGGAATTAAATTTGAAAGGACAACTGAGTGTCAAGAGAACTTTAATTTAATGAAATAATTACTTACTAGTGCACCTATTTTAAATATTGTTGACACAAATGGAAATTTTGTCGTATGTATAGATGCGTGCAAGGAAGGACTTGGTGGAGTCCTCACTCAAAATGGACATGTCATTGGCTATGAGTCCGGAAAGATTAAAGAGCATGAGAGGAAATATGCCACACATGACTTGGAACTTGCTGCCATTGTTCATGCATTGAATATGTGCAGGCATTATCTCATGGGAAATATATTAGAATTAAGAACAGACCATAGTGGGCTAAAATATCTTTTTGAACAACCAAATTTGAATTCCAGGCAGAGAATATGGATATAATTTTTAAGTGAATACGATTTTGACATCAAGCATATCAAAGGAAAATAAAATAAAGTTGTTGATGCACTTAGTAGAATAATACATCTCATGCATGCTACAACCATTAGTATGCATCCATTAGATTTGAAGAGCGGGATTTTATATGTTATTGTTACAGATTGGCATTACCTACAAGTAAAAGAAAGATTACAATAAGAAAATGTACGATGGAAAATTAAAGAATATGAGATGACGGAAGATGGATTACTTATACATAAAAATAAAATTTATGTGCCTAGTTCCAAAGAACTTAGGAATTTAGTATTAAAGGAAATGCATAATGTTTTGTATGTCGGACATCTCGGTTACCAGAAAAAAAAAATTGCAGCAATAAGAAGCCAATTCTTTTGGCCAGGAATGAAGAAAGATGCTTTTGATTACATTAGCAAATGTATGGAATCTCATAGGGTGAAGGATGAGCATAGGCACCCAACAGGTTTGTTACAACCATTACTAATTCTAGAGAAGAAATGGGAAGTGGTAACCATTGATTTTATAACTAAATTTCCCTAGACAACAAGGAAACATGATTTAATAATGGTAGTGTTTAATAAATTGACAAAGGTTGATCATTTTGTCCCTATAAAAATGACACATACAACAACTAATATTGCAGAAATTTACATGAGGGATATTGCTAGGTTGCATGTCATACCTAAGGCAATTGTATCAGATAGAGATACAAAGTTTAATTCAAACTTTTGGAGGGGATTATTCAAGGGATTTGGCACAAATATAAAATTTATCACCGCATACCATCCATGGTCATATGGGAAGACAGAGAGAGTCAAACAAGTGATAGAGGACATATTAAGAATGTATGTGATGGATAAGCCATCTAAGTGGGAAGATTACTTGCATTTAGTTGAGTTTTCCTATAATAATAGGTATCAAGCTTCATTGAAAATGATCCCATTTGAAGCGTTTTATGGTAGGAAATGCAATACTCTAGTGAGTTGGGATAACCTAGTTGATAGAGTGGTACTTGTGCTAGAATTGCTCAAGGATATGGAAGACCAAATGGTTAGAATTAAGTAGAATTTGAAGGCAATACAAGATAGATAGAAAATTTATGTAGATAAAAACATGATAGTTAGAGAGTTTAAAGTGGGAGAGCATTTGATTTTGAAAGTGAATCCCAAGAAGAGCTCATTAAAGTTGGGTAGTTGTACAAAGATAGCAGCCAGATTCTGTGGTCCATTTGAGATATTGGACAGAATACGGCCAGTTGCATACATGCTTTCATTTTCTTCTTCCATGAATGTGCAGAATTTATTTCATGTCTCTTTGCTAAAAAAGTATGTACATGATCCTAGCCATATTATTGATTGGCATTTGATTTAGGTAGAACCAAAAGGAGACTTTCAAGTCTAACCAGTGTGCCTATTGGATAGAAAAGTCAAAGTGCTCCAGAATCGAGTTATAGAACTGGTAAAAGTTCAGTGGAGCTACTATGGTTCTAAATATGCTACTTGGGAGCATGAATATGCCATGTGATCAGAGTACCCATTTTTTTTTGAATAATTATGAAATTTTCATTTTTTGTTTTGTATGAGCACTAGGGATAGTGACAAAATAAGGGGGAGGGGAATGTAATACCCTAGTTTTGAGTCCCCATATTAAATAAATTTTTTTTTTATTTGATGAAAGGTTGAGCTCCCAAACAATTAAAAGAGGTCTGAGGGCCTAGGAAATGTAATTCTTTGATCATCATTAATAATAAAATACATTGTTGGTTGCTAGACAGACAAGGACAATAGTTATAGGGGGATATGATTCCATGAGAGAGGGGTATTAAGGGGCTAAGTATTCATTTTATATTTTATTTACCCATTTTGGTTTTAATGGAGAATAGCAGTTACACGAGCTTCTTGCGGGAAGGCCAGGTGGTTCTTGATCTCATGTAAATATATAGAACCATTTTTGGGTTGTTTGGGTTTTTTTTCCACTCATTATTCATTGTACACACTCTTCATTTTGTATAATCTCTCCATTCACTCTTTCATTTTCATTTATTCTTGTTCTTGGTTGGGACAATGGGGGATAAATTGGTGAGGAAGGAAGCCTATTTTTGTTGGTTTTAATGGTGACTGGTGTATTCCAGCCATGAATTGATGCATGTATACCTGAGATGCATTGGCATGTGCTAATTTTTTTTCAAAGTTGTGAGTCTTGAGAGTCCCATCATGGATATTCTTGACCATATGCATTGGATCCCTAGAAGGAGGTGGACATCCTGAGGGACTGTGTGGTAGAGAAGGGTGTCCATTATCTTGGGTTGTGTGGGATGGAGAGAGAGAGTTGGTGTACTTAGGATTGTTGTGTGTTGAAAAACCTATGAGAACTTGAGTGTTGACTAGTTTTGGAAACTGAGTGACACCTTAGAACCATCCTTGTGGATTCATAGCCCTGGCTCAAGGGTGACCTACTATTGAGACTTGGAAAACAATGTTTGTGGTTAGGTTGAACGTCCTTGATCGACAGCCAGTTGGTGATTGGTTTTATTAAAAGATAAGTGCTCTATGTCATGTGTTTCTTTGCTTATATATTTATTTATGTTCTGTATAAATTATTATCTATGAGATTCATATTTTATAATATGCATGATTTTTGTTTATTATTGTGCATGGAATTATATTCATTTATTTTATGTTGTAGCATGAATCTTGATTATTGCATGTGATGTTATCTTGTTTCTTTCATGCTTCTCTATAAATTAAATGGTATTAAAATTCAAAAATAGCTTTGAAGTGTGTTTTGGAGTAACGTGGCCCGACCTTGGTGGATGGGTATGTTACAAGAACTTAGTCTTCCATTCTAAGAATAAGAATATATAACTTAGGTACCACTTCATACGATACTTTTTGGAAGATGGACAATTGAAGTTGGAAAAGATACATAGTAGCCAGAATCCTATAGACATGTTAACAAAGGTAGTAACCAGGGTGAAACTGATTTCCTGCTTAGTTTCAATTGGACTTCAAGCATGAAGGTAAAGATGATAAATTTTCCAGGTCCAAGTTGGATCATAGTCCAATAGGTACAAAAACAGTGGAGTTGTTGTGATCAGTCTCCAAGTGGGAGATTGTTGGTTGTGGAGCCTAATTATCTTCTTGATTCAGAGGTCTTGTATTAGCCATGTTTGGACCCCATTACCTGAAGCAGGGGGGGTGTGGGGGGGATTCTCCCCCCACATCTCTTAGTAGGATATTCCAAGGGGGGTGATGAGAAATTTTGGATCCCCCCCCTAACAGGGTTTCATGGGCAGCACCCCCAAAGCGAAATTTTGGGAAAAATTTCCTTGTACAATATTGTAATTTCATAGTCAATATGGACCATTCATTATAAGGTCACAAATATGAAGGTAGAATTTATGTTAGGTATTTTCACCTTAGAAGGAAACCCTCTTTTATGTATGAAGGAATTGTATTTTGGATGGGTGAGCGAATGAATATTTTATTTTGAGACAGGAGACTATGATAGAAATATGAGGAAGTTACAACGGGTATGTTGTAGGTTGTATCCCTTCATTTTCTAGATAATAATAAAGGAAGGACCTAGAAATTTCTATGGTGGATGTATCCCACACTAGGTGAACCATGTATATCTGTGTCTCTATTGTATTGTGTATCTTCTATGTTTTATTTCCGCATTTGTTTTATTTTATTGCTTTGTGATCCTACTTTTTTAACAAAGAACATTTATAATGTTTGAGGAAACGTTTATGCTTGGAGAGGAGATGGAGAATTTGATCCACATATTTGAGATGGGATGGCCACGTTTTACTATGGTCGATAATACCATAAAATAAAACTAACACAAAGTGACGGAGGAAAGGGAAAAATACATGATTCATGAGAGTTTGAAAAGTGGAGGGGGAATTACAGAGATGAAAGGGCATGATGAAGAACTCATAGTGGCCCTCATGAGTCTGAAATGCAGTCTTGGGAATGCCCCTCTTTCATAAGTATCTAGTGGTATCTAGAGCATAGGTCAAGTTTGGTATAGTGATCCCCATTGAGTTCATCTAGAAGGTTATCTATGACATGAATGGGAAATTTGTCCTTGATGGTAAGTTTGTTGAGGGAATGAAAATCAGGATACATGCACCAAGTGCCTTCCTTTTTTAGGACCGTGACTACATGTGAATAATAGGGGCTAGTACTAGGATGGATAACTCCCACTTCTAGCAATTCTTGGATGATTTTCTCAATTTCATTTTTTTGAGTGAAGGGATGATGATAAGGGAAAACAATGGGAGGAAGACTTCCCAAGATTAAAGGGATGGAATGGTCATGGTTGTCGTGGGAGGGGGAAAGGACCTAGGGAGTCTAGAAATAGTGTGATGTTGGGAAAGGATAGATTCAATTCCAGGGTGCACAAAGGGTGTCTCAACTGCTTGAATGAAATGGAGTTGGGAAATGATTCCATAATGACATTTCTTGAGTAAATTTTCCATGCAGTGGGAATTGATAATCTTCGTTGAGTCTGTTGTAATGCCTTGGAATTTATATTGCTTTCGTTCCTGTTGAAATTGCATGGTTAAATACTTAAAATCCATGGTTATGGGGCCCAAAGTGTGTATCCATTTAAAACCAAGAAAGATGTCACAACCACCCATGTCAATAGAAAACATGTGATAATTCAAGTTATACTAACCAACTTGTAGGCACACATTTTCACAACACCCCCCACATCTCATGGAACCTCCATTAGAAATAATTATTTGAAAATTATTGATAACACAGATATAGAAATTGATTCCTTGGGCAAGGTGACAATGCATGAAATTATGAGTTTTTCCACTATCAACTAGGATGATGACTTTCTTGTGCTTAAAGTAACCAATCAACTTGAGGGTTTGGGGAGCATAAAAACCAGTGAGAGCATTCAGGGAAATCAGTGATTCAACCTCACGAGGATCAAAGGGAAGAATAATATCATATGTTTTGGGTAGTGATTCCTCAAGTGAAACCTCATCATCTTCATCAACAACATCCTCTGAAATGTCCATAAAAAATTTATGTTCTTTACACTTGTGCCCATGAAAGTATTTCTCATCACAATTATAAAAAATAACCTTGAGTTTGCATTCAACCATTTCTACCCATGTTAATTTGTGGACCTTGAGAGGAGTGGCCAGAGGGGAAGGATTAGGGGGTCTAGGATGGGGAATAAAAGCATGTTTCTTTCTCTAGGAAAAGATGACCTGCTCTCCCTTCTTGGCACATGTAGTTGCTTCCAACCAAGTCTAGGGTTGAGCCATGAGGACCTGGGCTCGGATTTCATCCTTGAGGCCATTGATAAAGCATTCCAAGAAGCAGGAATATGTCATACCCTCCATGAAGAAATCCAAGTGCTCAAAGGAAACGATAAAATATTCCACTGTTCCAAACTATTTCAACTTGGTCAAGTGGCATAAATGGTGGGTGTCTATGTCAAAGTGTTCATACATCTCAACAAAAATTGTGTCAAATCATTCATACAACTTAGCAAAAAACTATGTCCAAGAAACATACCATTGACATGCATTTGGACACCATTTCTACCATTTACGTCGTTTTAGATACAAATAGATAACATCATAAAGAATCTTGGCCAATTCATCAGTAATGACATGCAGGGAAAAATAGTGTTCCATCTGAGTGACCCATATTGTTGGATCTGAGCCATCAAATTTGTTCACCTAAACTATGGGAGTATGGGGGTCACGATTGGAATGAAGGTTCAAAGGATTTGAAGAGTCAACACCTTCGACTTGGGGATTTGGGAAAAACGAGGAAGGACTCTAGTATTAGGTCATTAATTGTTTAAGAGCATAGTGGAGTTCATCCATTCGACTATTGAGTTGGTTATAGATGAGGTCCACTTTGGAATGCATGGAAGTCATGTCAATATTCACTTTGGCCTGAATGGCAATAATGTCATTATTCAATTTTGGATTGGTTTCTTCTTGGAAAGTGGGAGCCATTAGGGAAGGGGTGGGTCCAAAAAATAAGATAAGTGATATATACCACTATGACCAGGGAAACAAGAGGAAGCTAATGGGATAAGTGGGAAATAAGGGAACCGGGAAGGGTATGGATCCATGGGGTAAAAAAAAGGATTAAAAACGATAGGTATCACAATGATCAAGGTGAAAAGGAGAATCCCATGGGATAGGTCTCAAGTTATACTCTGACCTGAATAATACTACAGTGTCAAAATGCCCAAATTCTTAACACGGAAAAATGTGTAGTAATTTTACAACCAGAATGCAAGAGGCAAGGTCACGCTGCCAAAATATCCTTTCTATTCCTTGTATAGTATGTTCCCCCCAGGTTAGGGTGTTCAAGCTGCCTAGGGACAAGGGTTTTTTGTGTGTTATAGAGCTCTGATATATGTGTGGGTCGAACAATAATACTCAATCCAATATATCAAGGAACCAATGTTAAAGCAAGATTTGCCTCACCCTATGCAATCTTGAAGAGAGGGCCTTATTCCATTTCCCTATGTAGACTTGTCTTCCCTGTTACTAGAATCCAGAGACAAAAAATACAATTTTTTCCACTTGTACGCATATTGCACCTTATACAACAAGCGTATACACAGGATGCTCCACTACAACCCACGTACATCGGGATTTGTGCCAAAAAATCAAAATTAAATGTCGGGTTTCCATGTCACGATAGAAGATCTCTGATCCTTGGACTTCCATATACTGGAAATGTTCTGACTCAGCCCTTCAGTTGCATTTTGAAGGCTATAAAGAGGCCAATTCCGAGCTATGGAAAAGGGGAAAGAATTCAACTTTGAGAGCAAAGTTACTATGGAGAAATTATTACTTCATATTGAGTCTGTATCCCTTTGTCCTTTAAGTCTGAACACAGTGTTCAGCCCCCAAGATCTTCCCTTATTGATGGAGAACCTCATTGTCTCCCTTCTATGAGCTTTCCTTTGGTGGAGGATTGAAGTGGTGGAGGCCCAGCGGGAAGGAACTTGGTTTCTCGGTTATGAACCGTGCCGACATAAAAGTCTGTAATATTTTCACTTTTGCTGATCATTTATTAGTAGAAATACTCTCTTCCCGTCCAATTGATATCTTACAAATATATGAATTATTATCCATGGGCATGTTTTTTTTGTATATTAATGTATTATGCTTTCTAATGTGATAACCTTTTATATTATCTGTATATGCTTTCTCTTCTTGTTTGTTGAGAACTTGTTGTAGGTATAAAGATTTGAGTAAAAGTGCTCAACAGTGGACATCATCAAACATCTGGACAAGGTAGGTCCCTTTCTTATCTCGCTTGCACGTTGGTATATATAACATGTTTTGGGGATAGAGTTGATTTCTGCAGTCATATCCATCTCTTGTGGTTTACCCTAGCCATGGAGATATTTTCCTCGTAACATAATTGGTGACCATACTGGGGATTGAATATTCTTTCTTTGAGTTTGAAGTACTTTTCTCCTTAGATTTCTCTCATTTCTATTGTAGTTCTTGTCGTATCATTGCATGATAGTTCCTGTGCATTCTAGGTCTGAGTTTTCAACCTTTCTCCCTTGCCTAGCCTTGTTTTAAAACATATACATGCCTTTCTCCTTGACATTCATGTATACACATGGGTTGTCTCACTGCAAGCTGTGTATATACACTTTGTTTGCATAAACAATTGCATACATCAGTTTGCCTTGCCTTTTTACCTAGTCTGGTGTTTGTTGGGAGGGATTTCATTCTTGTTGAGCCTTCTTGGGTCTCTGTAGTGTCTGTTGAGTGCTTGTGGGATGACAGGAAACCCTCTTTTGGTTGAATTTATGGGCGAAGTCTTTCTCTTCATCTTTTCATTTTTTATATTACTTGCACATTGGGCTGGGTGTTTTGTTGCTTGGTATCCTGCTTGATTTATCTCTTTTATACACAGTAGGGTTATATATCAAGTTGATTTTCATTCCATGCATTTTCAATTTTGATATATTGAAAATACAAAAAAAATAGGCATTTTGCATTGCTTGGAATTTTTGTCTTTTGAATCTTTACCATTATCTTAGGTCATATAGTGAAAGATTGCATTTTTACTTCTGAATTGCATAGTTGAATTTGAAAATTGTATTGGTTTATAGAAGCATATCATTCATCAAAAGTTAAAGTTAGGACTTTGCATTATTTTTATATTTACTTTTCTTATAGAGTCATAACACCATGAGTTTCATTACCATACCTTTTTGAGTAATAACGGCCATAAAATCAACACTATAATTTAAAATTTATTAGTAACGATTTTGTTTTCTAGGGTGCACAAACTAGCCTAGGGTTTAGTGCCTTGGAATAGGATTTTGTGAGTAAAATTATCCAAGGCAATTAAATCAACATATGTGTTTGAGTCAGGGAGTGGAGAAATCCATTGTATAATTGGTAAGATCAGGAGGCTCCACTCACACCGGAGTTAATCATGAGGTCACGTGAAGTTGGTTAAAGGGATATCCCCCTGATACCTTCCTAGAGTCAAAGATATTTATGGGGATCTATTTGTATCTGGGGATCTTGTTAGTGCCATTACCTCCGTGAGAGGTGGTGCTTCCAAGGTTTCAAGCTTTGCTACCCTTCCCATACGGTGGATCTGACTTACGACTGCTCTCATGTGCATCGATTATACAGTGGTGTATTAGTTTCTTGACTTAGGTGTATCATAGGTTACTTGCAAGGATTATTCTGTAGGTACCCTGGGTCAAATAAGGGTCGGAAAACACACAGCCTTTATAGATGATTACCTCTCTGAGGGGATATGAATGACTGGTTGTTAACCCCACGAGGTCCCTTGTAACTTATTTTGTTACCTTCGATCTTTAGCAGGGAGTCTTAGGCCCCTCTTGGGTGAGACATACCTTCTTTAGGGAGGGAGGCCACTCAACCACTTTACCCCATTTGCATGCATTTTGGCCATTTGAATTTTGGTGTGCTCTTTGATTACTAGTTGACCTTAGGAGTCTCTACTGAGTTTTCATTAGCATAGATAGTGGAGTTCTTTTTGCTCCCTCATTTGCTACTACCCACCTCATGATTCCTACTCATTTCATGGGGATGAATCCTTTCGCTTTTCATAATGGTATGCAATACTATGATACTTAGTCTGTGCTCGGGCCTCTAGCCATTTTTCAATTGATATGCCCTCACCCGTGCAATCCTATCCCTGGTCCACTTACATGAATCCTAGCATTGGATCTGGGGGCACCATGGCCCCAATGCCTACGTCTTAGTTTGATGTGATTCATGTCCCTCAACCAGCTTTCACGACAGGAGGTTGGAACCTCCCCTCTTACGGATCCAGTCCTAGTTATGCTCTTTCAGGATCCAATACTCAGATGGGTGCCTATCCTACTTATTACACCCCATCCATGTATCCTTTGTCTGCCATGATGGTTCCTTCGAATACGTTTCCCATGACAGGTCCTCATATATCCCTGAGTATTTCATATGGGGAGAATCAGTTTTACAGTTCGGGATACCCTCTTTATGGAACCCCTTCACGAGGGGGAAACATATATCCTTACCTGAGTAAATCTTATCATACTTCTTCCTTTTCACAAACTTTGGTAGTGATTCCCATACAAAACTCTTCAGACCAATTTGGCGGAGGATACCACCTTTCCGAACAGGGACAGGGGGTAAACCAAGACCCTTCCTGGCCTGCAATGTTTCAAATCCAATCTTTCCCTGGACCTTGGAATCAAATGCCACCACTTACCACTAGTCCAGTCACTGCCAGTCAGACTGAAGCTTCATCACCAACCTCTTCTAGTAATGTCAGAGATGAGTCAACAACCTCTACGAGTCATGTTGATCACCCACACCCAGTCGCTTCTAGTCATGTTGGGGGCACCACTTTAGTCACCACAAGTCTTATCAATCTCACATATCCAACCTCTATACATCATGTAGGATATGATTCTCTCGCATCTGCCTATCTCATTGAAAGCATGTCACCAGCCATTGTGAATGACGATGGGGGCATTGAGAAGCCTCAACACCTCAGACGTAAGCCTAAATTCCTTTGCAGGAATTTTGAAGGAGATCACCTTACTCGTATGTGTCCAACCACCGATGAGATACCAAAATCCTTGGGCTCACCCAAGGGCCCTTCAGATTCTGAGGCATCTGTGGTTTCCCCACAACATGTTTCTCCTTTGATTAATGCGGTGGTAATGCCACTCTAATTCTCTCCTGACCTCACCCCCATTTTCGAGGGTGACTTTTCCCCTACCCCTATTATCATGCATCCTCTTCAACCTAGTATTGAAGAAGTGTTCATACCATTGCAATCTCTAGTCAATCCTACTCTCCTTGTAGAGGGTGATGCATCTTCCAACCATGTCATCAGCATTCCTGATCCTACACCCTTTGAATGGGAGAGGTTTATTCTCTCCCCGAGTGCTCTCCCTCCAAGTCCCAAGGAAGTTCCCTTCGATTGGAATGGCCTCGTGGGGTATCTAATGCCCCTGCCCATGTCTTTCCCACTGAGAGACATTATCCAATCCATCATAGAGAATATAAACTCTGTTAGTAATTTATCCTCCTCGACTTGGAGAGATTTGGGTTTTCCCAAGCTTATGTCGGCTATTCGTAAAATACTAACATTCCATAGAAGTCCAACACGGGAGCTTTGGCCTCCCTCAGGACTTCCCGCCTAGAATATCCCAAATGAGACTAATTTAAGATCTTTTCTGACTCATCTAAAAAGCGAAAATATTGTCGAGTGATTTGTCCCTTTCACACTCA
Organism: Picea glauca; assembly: GCA_000966675.3. Lineage (NCBI taxonomy): Eukaryota > Viridiplantae > Streptophyta > Pinopsida > Pinales > Pinaceae > Picea > Picea glauca. The sequence goes on from JZKD02S1673340.1 coordinate 400,039, forward strand.
TTAAATTGGACTTGAAAGGTCATGAGTCCTAGTTAAGCTCTTTTTCGACTCGTTATCAAAAAGTGAAAAGAGTCGAGTGGATTTGTCTTTTTCACACTCGTAAATTGGTTTTGAAAAGACATCTATTTGGCACAAGTTTATCCCTTTTTCACACCAAGTAGACTAAAAGATATAAAAAGGGACTTTTTTTGGCGTTAAGTTTTGATTTCATCTCATTCCCTTGCTTGCAATATTGAGCCTATAGTCGGTTCTCTCTTTGTGTTATAAACCGTATGTCTCAGTAGTTTTGCATCCTCAACCAAGCAGAGCCTTGTTTATATCCTTCTCAATTTGACACCCTATACCTAGGAGGGAACATTCCCCCGAGTGTCCATCTCCCGCATGTACTACCCTGCATTCAGCATAGGTATGTTCCATTGTTGGAACTAGTTTTGCTTACTTGTGAGACTCCTTTCCTCCTCTGTATCGTAGCATTCATTTGTCTATGAAAAAACAAAAACAAACGGGTGGGAAGGGAGTATTATCTTGTATCGGTAGTCATTGTGTCACCTTTGAACAGAGAACAAAGTTATTTGAGTCCATTCATCATCATAATGTTGGGATTAGCATGTCCTTAGGAAGATGAGCTCGTTACAGAGTCTTCTCTACCAACTGGTTACCCTTCCAGTTCCTATAGATAATTTTATCGATACCTCCTGCATCTTATGGTTTCATCATCATATCTATGCTTCTGGAGTCCTCCATATGTCTTGTGCTCTTTTTCAAAGGAACTCTATCAACCTATGTCGGCCACTCCTTAGAACTCTTGACTTTGCATGTCGGACATACCCTCAATTTGTCTTAGAATCACATGATATTGTAGTTCTATCATGCACCTTGGCCCTACTTTCATCATTGGTAGGTAACCTTGAACCCAACAATTGACATTTCATCATTGGTCGTTGACTGGGTGGGTTCCCTTGTGTTCGATGGAAAGGCATCTATTCACACATTGGGATTCATGCAGTGTCTTGGATTCCATTAACCTTATTGGTGGTTTCCTCTCCTTTGTCAGCAGTTTCCATCATTGGTTGTTATTCAGAGGGTATTTTTCATGTACCGCTTGCACTTGGCACACGGGAAAGACACACTGGGTTGTTGGTTCGTGAACATGTTCTTCATCTGATTTCCACCACATCATGAAGCTCATGCTTTGTACCTCGTGCTAACTGATGAGAGATTCCTTATTGCTCTCCTTTTAGCGAGTCTCTTTCCATCGACTTCAGAGCATTTATTATGGAACCGGGACCTAGAGTCTTATGAGTACCTTGAGGCTTGCAGTCATCAGTGACAGGCTCTCTTGCCATTGACAGTTGGGAATACATCAATGTCTCATGATCGATGGATTCTTCAGGTGTTCGACACTGACTCATTTATTCACACTTGTAAAAATGTACTCAATGCCTTGATACCTACTTTTATTATCAGTAGGATTTCTTGTGTTTGTTAATGGTATACCACAATGACCGGTAATCAAATGATGTCTCATTGTGTTCGACCTCAACTCCTTTATTCACATGATGTAGACTTGCACCTTTGGCGGATTGTGTAGAAGACTTGAAGACATCACTATGTGGCCACAACTTTCTTGAGTTGTTTCTTCCTTTTCATTTGGACCAGTACCTATATGACTTCAATGATCATGGGAGATCATATTGTACTCCATGGTATACAGATATATTTAGATTGTTTTTTGAGACTGGTTCTATTGGGCCTTGTTCGTGACTATGAAAACTATTGTCATGTAACCGCATTTGTATTTGCCTATTCATGGCCATGGACACTTGTTTGGTATATTTTCACATGGATATGCAGTGTATTTTTGTTAGCCATGTGTGAAAAGTCAGTGCAGAATGTAATGAGCAACTGGTTCGTCTAGCTGGTTCTCTACCACTCCACTTCTAGGTTATTTATAATGTATTTTGTCCATCGCAGATACTCCTATGACGTCACACATTAGGGAGAAAATATGTTAAAGCAAGATTTTCCTCACCCTATGCAATCTTGTAGAGAGGGCCTTATTCCATTTCCCTATGCAGACTTGTCTTGCATGTTACTAGAATCCAGAGACAAAAATACAAATTTTTCCACTTGTACGCATTTTGCACCTTATACAATAAGCGTATATGCGGGTTGCTCCACTACAACCCGCATGCATTTGGATTTGTGCCAAAAAATTAAAATTAAATGTTAGGTTTCCATGTCACAGAAGGAGATCTCTAATCCTAGGCCTTCCATATACTGGAAACGTTCCGAATTGGCCCTTTAGTTGTATTTTGAAGGCTATAAAGAGGCTAATTCTGAGCTATGGAAAAGGGGAAAGAATTCAACTTTGAGAGCACAATTACTATGGAGAAATTATTACTTCATATTGATTCTACATCCCTTTTTCCTTTAAGTCTGAAAACAATGTTCATCCCCCAAGATCTTCCCCTATTGATGGAGAACCTCATTTTCTCCCTTCTATGAGCTTTCCTTTGGTGGAGGATTGAAGTGGTGGAGAGAGTTTCCTTGTAACGACCAACTAAGGAGGCTTGATCATACCCTTAGTCATACTACTTGATTACCTATGTACTAAAGAGTATTTCTTGAGTGTTATTCTCGATGGCACTATAGAAGTTAGGTGGTTGATTCATTGATCTAGGGATGGTTTCAAGAGACCTAGGGGACTCCTAATATATCTACTGATACGTCAAAGTGATGGCCATGTACAAATTTTTTATTATGCGGTATTACTCGAGGGGTACCAACAGGGGTTACATAGGTTTCGAAAAGGTGAAAATTTGGTTTCTATGTAGTCCTGTGAAATCGTCTGTATTTCCTATGTGTAGTCTTCCCCACCATAGTTTTACCCGCTGAACAACAGTTCTTTGTGCTTTAAATACGCTGAAAGTACACGTATCTATCCTGGAAAAACATTTAACACACAATCCATGCCAAGGAAAGTGCTCTGATACCACTTGTAAGGTACCAGATGTAATGTAATATGAAAAAACAAAAATATTCAACAAATACCAATGGAACAATAGAATATTGAGAATAGAAATACCAACAATAATACCTTTATTGAAAGAAAGAAATGTTAACTTGCCTCTTTGAGGGGGAAACCTCCAAAAGAGAAGAGATCTATTACATTAAATATCAATACAAATCTTTCTCATGCCTCCTATTCTTATTTATATTAATTATGTCTTCTAAAGAACATTCTAGTGGAATATATTTCTAGAAGTGCAAGCTTCTATTAGGTTTTCTTACATTGACATGTTTACATTTCTTAAATAGGCCTTGTTATCTAATGTCGACCTTTATTACATGGAAAATATATTATTCTATCTATGTGAGGGGTTAGCGAGGTCAGGTCCCTAAAATAAATAGATCCAATGATACCATTGACATCATGGGATGTGTTAACAGTGGACAAGTCACCTGATTGGAACCAAGGGGCATCGGGGAGGATGGTGTACATATACCCAGACTGAGCGTAGATCAAGTCATATTGTTGGCCCTTTTTTATGGCCTCTTCCTTATTCTCAGACAATGTCATGGAAACATCCTTAGCGATGGGAGGAAGGAGAGAATTCAAGAATAAATCCTTAAGAAAGATTTCATATAGCTTGGCTTTGCACAAACCACTCCATCGATGCCACTCATGGATGTGGCCCAAGATGTGGGTGGCACTGGTTTGGTGACAGGAAGTAAGGATTTTGATTCCCAGGTCATGGAGAATAGGAAATTGGAAGAAGGTGAAGAAAACCTTCACAATAGAATCAAAGGTTTGGTGAGAGTTCCATGGATAATATATGTACCACTTTGCAGTGGTACCCATCAAGGTTATTTGGAAAATATGGATCATGATGTACTCCTCCATGATGGAGTTCAAGGAACACCATAAGTGGAACAACATCATGTGGTTTGAAGGGTCTTCTCTAGACTTTCCCTCAAACTTGGGAATATTAGAGGGAAACTTGGTGGGCATGGGGGGGCAGTTAGGATCATAGTGAATGAGATCCTTGATAAACTCGTTCAATCCAGGTATACTCAGACCAACTATAAAAGGAAAGGAGGTAGAGGTAGTTACGACCATAGTGGAACTAGAAGGAGATGGTCTTATTGGAGGAGGTGTTGGCACAAGGTCATACCCAAGGTTCAACGCTACAACAACACACCAACAAAACCCTAACTACCAACCCTTTCAGCAACACCTACGAAGTAGATGAAGTCTCACCCGAGGTAGAAGCAGGGGTGGTTGCAGGACTCAAGTGTCTGCAACCTTAGCTGGGACACAGATATGTGATTAGAACACTTAATAAAGAACTTAGCTCCATTAGTTCCTCAATATACAGTCAATAACCACTTCTCTTATAAGACAGAGCTTCGAAACATTCACACTAATCTACAATATTCAAGAACTTAGCATATACAAATGGATCAGAATGAGCATATCAAGCATTAAGCATGAATATCTAGATCAGATCTAACATTCTCACATATAATAAGCACCAAGCATGAATAGATCTATCTAAACATATCATAGCATTTCACATATAATATGTAAATACATCAAGACAAAGCACAAAGCACATTACACAGGGATTACGTGGTTCAACCCCACCCTGGGGCTACATCCACCAACTCTTCTTCTTTATAGTCTTCGGTCAATCAGTTACAAGCATAGAGCCTCAAAACCCTTACTCTACATAGGAAAGAAGATCTTCCCAGCTAGATAGATCCTTCTTCATTGCATTACAACACAAATCCTTCTACAGTCTCTCACAGGTACTTGCACTCAGCTCTACAAGTCTTACACAATATGCACAGAGAACTTACAATCCTTTGATTACATAGATCTATCACTTAGCTCACCGACCTCTTTCTATTTTGCATATCCTTCTATATATACATTACAAAATAGGCCTAATCATGGGTAAACCCATGGGTCGACATCCCATTCCCATTACATATTCTCAAAAACCCAAAAAGGGGCCCAAAAGGGGGCCGAGATCCTGTGATCTCTGCTTCGAATTACGCTCCTCCTTCGACAGGCTGTCGAAGTCCAAAAATAGGTCAACATGACCAAGAAACTCACAAAACTTGGTCAAGGTCCAATAGGCCCCCAACACTCACCTGTGACTCGTCCCGAGTCACTCAGGTCTAATTAGTTCTGCCTCGAACGCCTCAAGCTTGGCTCGAGCTGCTTCGACTTACTACTTTGCTATGGCCTCTTGTTCGGTGAACTCCTGGATCACCGCGTCATTCACTGGCCCTTCTAGGCATTGTTCTGCTATAAGGATGACTTGTTCTAGCTCTGCTCCTTGGCTCTTGACCTTTGTAAACAACAAACATGCCTTGTCTTGCATAGGTTGAATTTGTTGAGTGATTTCCATCACTTTTCTTTGAATCATATGGATTTGATGTTGAGTTGTGAATTGTTCTTGAGATCTCTTCATCCTTTCTACAGCTGACAGGGCCTTCAGCTACACGTATAGTGTATCTGTGTTCTGCTTCACTTCTTGGAGCTGCGACTCCAGTGTCTGCAATTCCATATTTTCAGTGAGATTTTCATAGGTCTGGGCACTGTGGTTACTGAGTTGCTTTCACTCCAAGGCAAGAACTTTTAATTTGTCAACTGCACTGTGGGAAGCTGCTTCTCTTTGGTTCCTTATCTCCTGTGGGGTTTTAGGTACTGCGTGGAGCTCTAAGTTGGTGATGCGTTGTTGTAGCTTCTGGATTACCTCTTCCAGTTGTGCCACCTGCTGTGGAACTTGTTCCTCGATCTGTACTTCGACTACTGTTACAGAGAGAAGTGCTCTATTGACCCTTTCCTTAACTTCAAGTTGATCGATGAGCAATTGTTCCTTGCTTTGTTGTATATCTACTCCTTCTTCATCCCATTTCACTTGTAGAGCAAGCTTTTCCTTTTTTGCAGCACTTCTTTGGCCCTCAAGGTCTTTTTGTACTTGCGCTAAAGCCTGGGTGTCTTGTGTTTCTCCGTGAGCTCGTCAAAGGTGAGCTTCAAATGTATCAGCGATCCAGTGTAATTGAGCAAGCTCATCACCTAGTTATGTTGTTCCAACTGTCAGGGGCGCAATGAATACTGGGCGACTGGACTGTAGTGCCTGTTGCATTCCTTGGAGCTCATCCTTAATCCGACTGAATACCTCCTCCTGATTATCTTCTTGCTTCTCTGTTATCTCTAGCGAAGCATCATTCATTGCTACGACGATAAAGTCGAATTCGTTTGAGGTGAGGGTGGTCTCAAATTTGGTTATGGTTTCTTTCATTTTCTTCCTTAAAGAAGGTTTCGGAGGGGAAACCTTCCTTTTCTTCGAGGGATCATCCTCGTCTCTTGGTGGTGTAACCTCGCCTTTCTTCTGTTCAACTTATGTGCCATCACCTCCTTTCTTTGCTGACATGGATGCGGTCTTCATGGATGCCCTATCTAAATCGTGGACCTCTTCGGTCTTCTTTATCTTGCTAGGTCCGGTTGTATCCGTTGCAATTTCAGGGCTGTCAACATTAGACATCTTTGCGAGGTCCACTGGAACAAGGAGGTCCGTCGACCATTCCTTGGTAATCTCCTCCAATTCATCCTCTATTAACTTGTAGTATGACTGTAGCTATTGTTTATGGTCATCAGCGTGCAGTGATATAGATGAAATGGTGGTCTGTGTTGAATTTCATTAAGGGTCTAAACCTTTGAAGTGTGTTTACGGTTATGCGAGGTGTCGCCTGTATCGCTACCTTCAACTGGTTATAACACATGTGGAAGATGTCATTTGATTGCCACTACTTGTTCATGTCGCTGGAGTACCATAGTGTACTGAACTTCACGGCCAGAGGTTCAAATGGCTTGGTGTCCGGGAAGGTCGCACCTTCTGGCATCTCCCATGCGATGAAATCAATCAAGATACAAAGCCAACTGAAGTGGAATTCATATCCCTAATCCTGGGCTTCCCTGCAATCTAGTTCTAGCTAGTTCATGACGTACTTCACCCAATTCATATATAGTCCCTCCACGCACTTCCCTGCTAGGTCGACTACGAATCCAGTTACTTGGGTCAGTCGGTTCTTGCGAACTATCTTGCTTGCAATTAGCTGACAGGTAAGGTGCACTGCGCCACTCTGGATAGAGGCTACCTTGTAGCCTTGCATTCCCTTCTCTACATTGTTGTAAGTATACTTTATTATCTGGGCGAGAGCACGATCTGCGGTCTTTCCGGGGTATAACTCTTGTGGGTCAGGGCCTTTCATGCTAAGCCCTGTGATTTGATTAATCAAAGTCGAATCCACTGTGATGCATTGGTTCAACCATAAGTATCCTCCATGATAGCAGGACAACAACAACTTGACGCATGCGTTCACTTCTTGACACCTCCTGAAGTGAGGAATCTTCATTACATTAAGTAGTGTGGACTGCACGAGGTTCATGGTCCACTGCTGGGGAATGATTTTTGAATTCTTTCCCTTGGTTCTAGTCAGATACTTGTATGGGGCTAGCATATTGTACACTTTCCTATCATCGAGGTTGAAGTCACTAAACTTCAATGCCGCGATCTTATCCTGGTCTGCATGCACTGCATGTATCCCCTTCGAAAGGTAAGCAGTGACCAATTCATATTCAAAATATCGGGGCACATTGTCTGGGTTTATTGTGCTGCTTAGAGGTGGTAGATAAGCAGGTAGAATGCTCAGAATCATCTTAGCATTCATGATATCATCTATGTGCTTCATTCATTTCTCATCAACTGGTCGAGATGGTCCGGCTCGAGCAGTGGAAGGAGAGGCCTGCAGTCCTCTCATCAAATATGTTTGTACACCTGTAGACACTCCTCTCTTCGACATGACTTTCTCTATCATCAAGTCGATCAAAACTTCCTCAGTGGCTTTCTCTGCAGTGCTTAATGCTTCCGACATACGCACTTGGGGTAAAAAAATTGCGGGATCAGGGAACAACTCAGACATGGTAATGAGATAGAGAATGAGAGCACAATGATCAGTGTATAAACTTGGCTTAGCCTGTGGGCTCAAATTCTCGATTGGAAAAAGTGTTCTCGGTGCATGGTGCGACGAGATAAATAGGTAATTCGACAATGGTTGGCTTGCAATGGATATTAGCCTCCATTAAATCATGTTCGATCTTTTATATCATGGTCCAATGGTCAGATGACGAACCTTTATTTCTTTTATGTTTATTCGAAGTGGAAGTCGAACGGATATATCGGCAACAACGACTATATTGCTTCGTCATGGCGAAGTGCCATGTGTCGTAGTTCTGATATCTCGATGAAGCTCCAATTCTACAATTTTTCTTTCTGTGAGGTCTCCTCTAGAACCTCCTATAACCTTTCAGTATTAACCCTCTTCTTTCTTAACTTTCTAGCCTTATTTCCAGTGAGCTTCCTCTCGTTAATTCTTTTCTCATTCTGAATCTTTTCTTCTTTGGTCTTAGTTACTTCGCATTGTTGAAATTATTTCCTAGGGTTCCTGGATAATACTTCTTCTTTGTCTCGGATAGGTAATTCAATCTTCTGAAGATCCTCTAGTGTTTTCTTAGCTTCTTCATCTGGGTTTCTAGTATTAAATATCTGTGATCTGCTCTCCTGTTCCTCAATCAAGTGTGGAATCCTTCTGGTCATAAAGTCTTTTGACTCTCTCTTCTTCTGTTTCAAAACTTCTTCTTCTTCCTTTTGTCAGGATTTCTCTCTATCAATCCAAGAATTTCCTATTAGCATGGTAAACGGGGCACTGCCTTCAAAAAATTTAGTAATCTCAAAGTCTTCTTTTGTCAAAGTTCCATTGATAGTCATAGGTATCCGAGCGAACCTTCCACATAGGTTTACTAGATTTCCTCTGAATAAAATTATTCCTCCTAGTGAAGGGATCATAGCAGGCCTTCCTATAGCAAGTCTCATATTCTTGCTTTGATGCATTCCTTTTCTTTGAAAATATCTGATAAGCTGACATGTCGGTGGTCATTCATGGTTTCTTTCATCTGTAGCGATTATTTCTCTGATTCTTTCTTAGGTTCGTCTGTAGATTCTGGATCTGCCTTAGGGTTTTCTTGATTCAGGTTTATTCCTTCAAGCTTAGCAATCATTCTAGGGCAATCCAATACTTCATGGCCTAGAGATTTACAACAAAGACAACTAGGTCTTATACCAGGGAATTCCTTAGCAAGATGTCATGACCTTCTGCAATTGTAACAGAGGGTTAATCCTCTCTTCCTTTTAAATGATCTCCATATTCTTCTGTACTGCACACTAGGATCATGGGAGATAACCTGCAACAAATTATTTCTAGGATCCTGCATCCATTTGTTAGTCCGAACATTCTTTCTTTGCATAGGTGTAATATATCTTTCACTATTCTTATGAGATCTACTCATATCAAATCTTCTTTCATCTATTAATGACCTATCTTTCAAACTAGGATAGACTCTATTAAATAGACCTAGATCCATATTCTAGAAACAAAAAAATCCACTTATCTTACTTCTACAGGGCACAAAGCTTCCAGAACTTAAAATTTTTAACTATTCTTACTTTTATCAGAGCACAGAGCTTGAATATATTACCTCTTTTAGTGAGAAATTTCCACTTTTACCTTTCTTAGAGCACAAAGCGTTTAGATCTTGCTTCTTTTCTTTAGATATGACCTTCTCTCTTTAGCACAGAGATTTACAGATCAAGTAGAATACTGCACACTAGGGAACATATCTACCCACAAAGCTTTCACAATTTCAGGAGGAATCTTTGCACAGAGCTTCCTCTTTCTTAGTTCCCATCAATCACAATTTCAGGTCCCGACAATGAAACCATTTATTGGCATAGGGGCAGACCCAGGGTTCAACGCTACAAAAGCGCACCAACAAAACCCTAACTACCGGCCCTTTCAGCAACACCTACAAAGCAGATGAAGTCTCACCTGAGGTAGAGGCAGGGGTGGTTGCAGGACTTAAGTCTCTGCAACCTTAGCTGGGACACAATCTGTGATTAGAACACTTAATAAAGAAATTAGCACCATTAGTTCCTCAATATACAGTCAATAACCACTTCACTTATAAGACAGAGCTTCGCACCATTCACAATAATCTATAGTATTCAAGCACTTAGCATATACAAATGGATCATAATGAGCATATCAAGCACTAAGCATGAATATCTAGATCAGATCTAACATTCTAACATATAATAAGCACCAAGCATGAATAGATCTATCTAAACATATCAGAGCATTTCGCATATAATATGTAAATACATCAAGACAAAGAACATACCACATCACACATGGATCACGTGGTTCACCCCCACCCTAGGGCTACCTCCACCAACTCTTCTTCTTTATAGTCTTCGGTCACTCGGTTACAAGCAAAGAGCCTCAAAACCCTTACTCTGCACAGGACAAAAGATTTGCGCAACTAGCTAGATCCTTCTTCCTTGCGTTACAGCACAAAGCCTTCTACAGTCTCTCATAGGGACTTTCACTCAGCTCTACAAGTCATACACATTATGCACAAAGCACTTGCAATCCTTTCATCACATAGATCTAGCACTTAGCCATTTCTCTAGCACTTAGATCACCGACCTCTTTCTATATTTCCTATCCTTCTATATATACATTACAAAATAGGCCTAAACATGGGTAAACCCATGGGTTGACATCCCATTCCTGTTACATATTCCCAAAAACCCAAAAAGGGGCCCAAAAGGGGGCCGAGATCCCGTGATCTATGCTTTGACTTGCGCTCCTCCTTCGACAGGTTGTCGAAGTCCCAAAATAGGTCAACATGACCAAGAAACTCCCAAAACTTGGTCAAGGGCCAACATGAGGTATAGGACGGGAAGTGGTACTAGTACCTCGCATAAGGGATGGGGGTTCCAACTCCAATGAGCTAGAAATAGAAGGGGGACTAAGGTGGGGGTCTTGCATCATCAAATGGAGATGAGATCATTTCGAATGGGAAACTTGGGGCAAAGGCCTTTCAACCTATATAACTATCTCATTAGGGGAGCAATGATGTCCAATGTGAGTTTCAAGTTTCAAGTTGCTTTAAGTTTTGTTTGGTTTGCAATATTTTTTGGTGTGCTGATGAGTTTGTTTGTTTGATTTTAGTTGCATAAAAGTAAATTATTGATTGCATAAAGATATAATGTTGAAAGTAAAGAACTTTTTGAAAATAAATTACAAGAGACTTCTAAATTCCTATGGACACAAGCAATCCAAATCAAAAGGGTAAAGATCTAACTTTTCCTTTTGAAATACAAAAGAGGTGATGCAAGTGCAATAAGGAACCTAAAATGCCAATTTTTCTTTCCAAAAAATGTAGCTAAAGTGAAATGGTGAAGGAACCTAAAATGCCAATTTTTCTTTCCAAAAAATGTAGCTAAAGTGAAATGGTGAATCCCTATTGGCAAGCAAAAAGAAAAAGACTAAGTGGTATTTCTCTTCACTAAGGGATTTCTTATGCAAGGACAAACTACTTAAGGTTCTGAAATACCAATCAAATGGTAGCCAATGGTTGTAGAAATCAGCCAAAAAACTAGATGCAATCAAATCAAATCTATGGCCTTACCCTAAATGCTTATTTTTGTTATTTTGGATGCATTAAAATGGTACGCAAAGTAAGAAAGAAAACTAAGGGAGGGAAAAAATAAAGTGGTAAAGATACATCCTTTTTACAACAACAAATAGAGACCCAAACCCTCAAGAAACCCCTTGAGGAAAAGAGATAAAAAAAACCTGGGGGTTTGTCCTCAATCCCTAGGGTTTAGTTAGGGTTTTTAAACCACCTAAAAAACTATCAAATCATGGGTAGCTACAGGCACTAAAAAGGATCTACAACAAGCAAACTAAACACTGAAAATAACATGAAATTTAAAGATTGGTTAGTGTGGCAAAACCTAGAAAAATGTGTTGGGTAGAGGTGGAAAAGGGGTTAATTCTTGCATTGAAACAATGGTCAAAAGCTCCCTAAAATCTATGTTGAGTGGTGGCATAAATGTGCCTAGTTCCTACGTTGAGTAGTGGAAGAAAAAGGGGAAACATATGCGTTCAACAGTGGCAGAAAAATGCTTATTTCCAGGGTTTAGCAGTGGTAGAAAAGTGGTTTTTTTTGTGTTGAGCAATGGTAGATAACTGCCCAAATAGTGTGTTGGGCAACATAAAAACAAGGGAAAAAAGTGCGTTGGGAAAAAAATTATGGGAACAGTTTTGGTTCTAGCTCTGAGGGTTTCCTGAGTGGATCTTCGACACCTGTAACCTACATACATGAATGGAACCCTATAGGAAGATAAAAACCCACAAAAAACTTGATAAAACCCTACAAAAATGAGAGGAAAAAATATATACCACACACCCACAAGCAAGGATCATGAGTAAAACTCATATCCTCAGTTGATTCACCATTCCATTGTAGCAAATATGTTGCAAGGGTGAGCAGATTTGCATCTCTAGTGGTTTCTCTAGATCACAAACAAAAGTGGTTTAAAAGAAAATAAAAATTACTTTAAGTAATGCACATGCACATTCCTTCATATCTAAATCTACCATAACATAAATAAAAGAAAATGCATACCAGTTGCAAAATGTAATAGAAATCCCCGGATGGGGTGCTATTGCGGTACACCTAGTGCGACGTGGAGGTGAGGCACAGCCAGTGAGGCACAGAGCCATGTGACGAGCTCATGCCATCGCCCGCCACCGTAAACCAACATTAAATGGCCATTACCATGGCGCAGGCGATAATTAATCTGCTCCTTCCTCCCCTCAAGCTTCATTTCATGGTCGCGATTTGTATGCTCGTCGTCTGTCTCTGCGCGGGTTTCATTTGGCTCTCCCCTTTGCAACCTTTGTCGAAACTCACTAGGATTGGCATGCACACCACCGCCCTGGTTCGGCTTCAGGCTTCCGTCCATTCCCTGGTATACCTAGCGCCCTTCTCCTGCCACTCGATGAGAATTATGATGTGCCCTCGAGGGCACCCGCATAGAGGCTCCCCTTGGAAACCTCACAGGCCCTCTATTTCACCCCCGGCATCACCTTCCTCCTGCTCCTCTCCTTCTATTCACACTGATCCAATTCCTCCTTCGCCACCCACTATCGTTGTCTCGCATTTTGATAGCCTCGCTATCATCCCTAAGCTGTCGTCTTCTTCCTCTTGCCTTCCTCCTAATCCTCCAGTGTTCGGGCCTCCTCCTCCACCACATCCGAACTTTGCTGGGAAAACTGTGGGAGAACCTCTTCCGTGTGAGAATCAGCCACCGAACTCTTTCCTTGACACTCAGCTACAAGACAGCCTGGCAATTCTTTTCAACCTGGTCTTTGAACTCCGCCAGGGGGTGGAATATCTTGAATTACGTCTGCTGGCCGTGGACAAGAAGGTAGAAGTCCTTCTCCAGCTCCTTACCTCTCTTCAAGCGGCTCTCCCCGCAGACCTTGCAGGTGCAGCTTCGGTGGAGGAACCCGGTGGTGCAACCAACGAGGGGAATGCCCAGGCGCAGCGTTCGGCTGGGAATGAGTAGAACCAAGTCATGCACGAGGATATGGCAAAGGAGATGGTCACAGCACATTGTGCAATGCAGGATACCTCACCAGTTGTCGACAGGACTGGGGAAAGCATAGACGCAGGGAAGCAGTGGGACGATGGAGTGACATATGTCGAGGAGGAGGCGTGGTCCGAGGCTGTCCACGTCACCTGGCCAGGTCATCTGCCAAATGTATGAGGTCATGAGGGCACTTCTAGTGTCTCTAGTCTTTCTACTTTTTAGTTGTTGTCCAGTTAGTCTCAAACAGTATATTTAGACTATTCTACCACTTATGTTTGACTTCTATGCTGGATGGACTGGTTTCCCCTCTGTTAGGGCAGTCCAGTAACTATAGCATGAATATTCTCTGTACTCTGTATCTCCTTTTGGTCTAGGAAGGCCCTTTATATAATACTACTAACTTACCAAAAAAAAAATGTAATAGAAATATCCAAAGAATGTGATCAGTCTCTATACCCAATGGAAAAAATAATATAAACAACACATCACGGATAAACCTGTGAAGATAGATGTCCACTGGTGGCCTCTCCATGGGAGGGTTCTTCTTTTTTCCTGGATGTATAGTAGCACTAGATAGATTCTCCTCTTGACTGAAAGTAACAATGGTGAGATGAGGCTAAAGATGTGTGGAAATGGAAGCATCTCAGTAATCTCAAGGAAAATCTCAATGGAAAATGGTATGACTCTCTTTATTTTATAGGGAAAATAGTGGTTATATTTGATATGGTCAATATAATAAAATATTGTATTTAACCAAATCAATTTTAACCATTAATTTGATTTTTCCCTTTAATTTGAATAAAATAAAGAGGGGGGAATGCATAAAAGGGGATTATGGGTTAATTAATTGAAAAAACTTAGGAAAAAGGGGTTTTCGTAAGTTATGTGAGGGAATAATGGCGTGAAAGGTGAAATAACTTAGGAAGAAAGGGTTTTCAGATGTGATGTAAGGGAATAATGGTGTGAAAGAGTGCATGACCAGGGATACATAGGCTATGATGGCGTATATCGATAAGACTTAGCCTTTTGGACTAGGTGTGCAAATAAATGGTGATAACAACTGCATATATAGTAAATATGGGTTGAATATAAGTAGGTATACTCACTCCAAAGGATTTTTATTGAGGGAAAAGAGAAGATACTAAAAGTCTATACCGTTTCTAGAAAACTCAACAACCACAAATTTATTACAATACAATATCGAACTAAAATATAATATTAGCATAGATCATCTAAACCCCAAATATATAAAGTACCAAGAGGCACTCGAGGCTAGGATAGGTCTATGTTAATTTAGTTAATTTATATATATTCTCATGTTTTCTTATTGTTGGTCCATTAGTGGTTAGAAATCAATTATTTTTCCATTTTCTTATGTGCATAGGTGACATGCATGATATATCTCTTCCAAACAATATTGTAAATTGCACCTTAATACTCTCCATGCAATAAACTATTACATAGAAGCGTACTATATTAATGAAAAAAATCTTTAATATAAAATATAATAAAATCTAAATTAATAAGAAGATTTACAAATGAAAAAAATGTTATAGTCTTAACCTTGTGATGAAATTGATTAAAGGAGTGTGACAAGGCACCGACCAAGACAACACCATATGGGCAGCAACAAAAACCTCATCAATGCATTCTAACCTAAGTAGCCTCACTATAGAAGTAAAAATAGGGCACTGGCTAATGGAAAATGTGAAATCTCACTACATGCCAAAATGAACTAGCTCACATGGGTAGGTTAACAAAAAAACATGGAAGAAGTTGGAAAGATCAATCTCTAGATTGTATATATATTCCATATTTGTGAAAATGATCTCTCCATCAATTGATTACCCTCTCTCTTATGCACCTACCAAACACTCGACAATTTTATGAGTCTTCTCTTTGATTTCGATTTGTTGTAAGAGAGAATTTTCCGGATCATTGAGTGCCAATGATGTGCTTTGTTGAATTATGTTGCGAATAAAAATTTGATCTAGGTTTGGTCCCTATTTCCAAATCGTCACTAGATGACTCCCTAATTCTCAATGTGTAGGGATTCATTTTTTCACCCTACTTAATAATCTCATTTTATAAGTTTTATAAGAGGTGTGATTGATTCATTGATTTCTTTTGAAATGGTAGTTTGAATCTCATCTTCTTACATGGCCGGGAATTGAAATCGGAACCTCATAGAACTTCAATTTTACGACACTTGCCAATTGAACTGCCCTAGGGCCTTTTAAAGATTATAATCTAATAACCAAATACATTTATAAATTATCTATAAGTTTGTAAGAATGGAAAAGAAAAAGAAAAATTGTAAGAAGAGTTAAAATTTAGTTGTGTTTTTTTAGAAGTGTAAGCTATAAAAATTATAGCTTTAATATAAACTATGAAATTTGTTTTTTTTAACCAATATTTTCTATAATGTTGAAGTGTGTGCAACATGTATTGTTTTTACATTAAAAATTGATGTTAATTGTACTTAAAAGAAACTAAATACATTTTTAAAAATAATATAAATGATATTTATCATTCCTTAAAAACAATAAAATTTATTAAATAAAATAAAATAAAAAAACTTAGATTAAATATTTTTAAAGGTATTATAATTTTTTATTTTCTTTAATCAAAAGTTTTTAAAAATAATTAAATTATTGAAAGGTAAAAAAATAACACTATGGATTAAATTTGCAGTTTTGTGACATATATTTACATCGATGGAAGATAACACGTTATTGTGAAAACAAAGAAATTGAATAAAAAAAAGCTATTAATCATAATAGATTTATTCCTTGTAAAAAAAATAAGTTTGTTGTTATTTATGTTAGTATTCTTTATTATTAAATAAAGAGATATATAATAGATTTATTCCTTCTAAAAAATAAATTTGTTGTTATTTATGTTAGTATTTGTTATTATTAAATTTAATAAAAATAAGAGATATATAAAATTAAATGTACATATTTTTATTTAGGTTAGTATTTGTTATTATTAAATATTAATATAAATAAGAGATATATAAAATTAAATGCATATATTATATTATATTTTATTTATATTTTAATATAAATTTATAATTTATTATAATATATTTTTAATATTTTTATATATTTATTTATTTTATTTTATATAGTAAAAATAAATAAAATATTTGATTAAAAATATAATAAAAATGCTTAAATATAATAATAATAATATATTTTTAAGGTCACGGCCAAGTCAAACATTAAATTGGTGTATGAAACCTTCTCCACTCAGGGATTTTATGGTAAAGTCTACGAAGATATACATACCCTGCCCCCTTTGGATTTGAACTTGTGACCTCTTACGAAGAAAAACAATAAAATTACACCAATTAAATTATATATAACATTAATACCTACCACATTTTAATAACTATATTGTATTTATAATTATAATAATTAATAACTATGTTATATTTATAATTTGAATTGTAAATTCATAATCTTAATTATTATAATTGTAAATTCACATTAAGATATCATATTTTATATTATAGATATTTATATTTTAATCTAAAAAAATAAATAACATTCAAAATATCTAGCCCAAAGTCCAAAACAATTCAAAAGTTGAGCATTTAAGACTCAATACCATCACAATAAGGCCATAGTGGCAAGCTATAATTATGCCAATATCATATGAAATATCATATGAAAGTCCTCTGCATATTACTATGACTAAAGTAATGCAAATTACGCTAATCTTTTAGAAAGAATTGAGAACCATTAAATACTATCACAGTCACAAATTCGTGGCTGGTGAACTTTGAAAGGATGGCTTGCAAAACTTGAACTATTGGGAAAGAGAAACTACCTAAAGGTGGATGGAAGGAGTTTGAAGGAGTTGGCTGGAAGGAGGCAGTGTGTCCGTAATGTGGTTGGTGAAGGTCAAAGGTTTAGATTGACCTAGAAAATGAAACCCTAATCACTCATACGTGGCAATCAGCTAACCACCATAGTAAATTTTAAATATGATTAAGTAAAAGTAAAAAAATAAACATGTAAACTGGTTAAACACTAAAAATTGATTTATTTGGACTACTAAAAATATTTCATCAATATTTAATCTTGTCCATACAAAACTGCTTAAACACTAAAAACTTCTTAAATGTACCCATGATCAATAGGTGTTCCTAATAATAATTAGTTGCAAACTTCACCTCTAATTTCTATGCATATTACAATGACTCTAATTTCTCTGCATATTACAATGACTAAAGGAACGCAAATTATGCTAATCTTCTAAAACAGAATTGCAAACAAAGCCCTCTCATATACAAAGCCCTATATACAATCTGCAATTCCCACGCAGAATTGCAAACGAGGGCCGACTATATAGCACGCAGAATTTTGATCCACTTCCTTCGGCTTGCAAACATCATGGTGCTTCTCTACCAGTACAGTTTTTAGACCATCGGAGCAGAGATGTTTTAATGCTCAACCTGCAAAATCCAATATCGAAACATAAAAAAGCTTTTACGGACAAAGCAGATTGACTTCTCAACAATTCCATGCCCAGCTACTAAAGAGAGATTTAAATGAATATGAGTAGCTTAGGTCAACCTTAAAGGCTATGCCACACATTTCTCCATCCATGGTGGGAATGCCCATCACTTTGTTCTTGGGATATTCATAGCTTCGAAGCCCTGAAGCACTATTGTAAAAGCAACCTGCCACCACACAAGTTATTTATAAATTGGCCACCAGTGACTGCGCTTTCTATTCAGATACTCAAAGATTAAGATCTATTTGATCAAGACTCCTTTTCAAAATTAAACTCAAATATTTGCAATTTTATTTGTACTTCAATGGTAATTGATCTGATCTGATTGTTTTAGGCATTGGAAATTGGAAAAAAAATGGCAAAACAAAAAGGAAAGCCTAACAAAATATTAGTAGAGAAATACGAGATTTTGAAAAAAAAGGAGGTAAAACTAGGGTATTTTTGCAACACTGGGTTGTTAAATGAGCCCAATTGTCTTTCTTCATTGGAATATACATATAGTTACCTTGAGGAAACGATGCCAACGACTTCCCGCAAGCTGCTTTTAACAGTTCTGCATCGCCTGAGAACGAAAGGCAGCCATCAGCTGTGATGCCCCAGTAGAGTCGAACTTTACCATTCGAATCCTGCATTCATGCAGATCAAAATTAGACTCAGCCATAAACGTCTCAGGTTTAGTCTT
>JZKD02S1673340.1:440938-453272 GCA_000966675.3 Picea glauca
CAAATCTTTAGCATGGGGATAGTTTGATGGAGCTTACCAAAGGCCCCTATTGTATTCTTGGGATTGGCTTCATTCTATATCTTATAAAGACAAACATAATTCATGTCAAAGGTAATATAGGAAGAGGAACAAATAATCAAAGGAATTCAAGGCCTTATTCTACTTACTTAAATCTCTTTAGGATACACTAATTGATAAGTTTCAGGTCATGGTTGGGTGATTCATCTATGGTCATTAATTGGGTAAAAGGAAGTCTCCAATACAAAATAATTGTTTCTTTCCACTAACATATCAATTAAAGATGCCTGAGATATGTAAAGGAGGTCTCAAGTTCTATTCTCACCCAGGTGTTCCATGCTTGCCTGTTGGTCATAGTTTTCATTTAGCACCCTAAGTATTGTATTTTTGTTTATCTCAAATAAAAATACATTTTTTTTATATATTTTTTTGTATTACAAATCATGTTCAAGTTTGTATAATTTGTATTTAAATTTATATTTCTAATCTTGTTACTAATATATGGAGTAAAGTAATCTTCAAGGGAAAATAACTTGTTTCTAAGTTAAAAACATAGTTTAGATGAATTGTATTATGATTCAAAATTATTTGAATATAAATTATGTGTTTGTATTGATTACTTTATAAATGGGCTAGATACAACAATGTATGGCTCTTGTATTTATCTAAATATCAATGAGAAATGTGATTTTCATAAGGTCTTGATCATTTATAAATGTTTACTAATTATGTCTAATTATCTTAGTATATTAATTTTATTCTAATTAGTTGTATGTTACAAGTCATCCCTCTTATTGCAGTGCATCCTCGAAGCATTAATAACATGAGTTGATTTGAATTGAATTTTTCATTCTCCCAACTTCCATGTAGCTTCAGGGGGCTCCCATGAAGTTGATGATTGAAAAAGTGGAAATGGGGAATTAGGGAATGAGCTCACATAGGAAAATGCACATGTTGTTTAAAACATGTGTGTGCTCTTTTTACAACAACCTCAATGTCTTCCAAGAGACCACAAAGTTAGCCAAATAAGGATGTGCACACACTAATTATGCATGAACATTACGAAACACATGCTTGCAACATACAAAAAAAATATTTTCATAATTTTTCCATCCGTTTTTACTCCTACATCCATTTTTAGTGTTATATAGCTTGTTGATAGGTTCTTGAAAATATCTACAATGTTCATGTTATGATCTTTTCATGTTTCTATGTAGATAATTGTTTTTTTTAAATAATATAAAATGAAATTTCAAGCCATGATCAATATCTCTAACCACCACATAGTCCCTCTAAAATGAATACTTGACCTCCAATGATAATATGGGTTCCCTTAGGAGGTTTTGCACATGAGGGATCATGTTTGGGGACTCAACCATTTGAAGGGGAGGAAAACAAGGGAATTAGGTGTTGATGTGTTTTCACCAATCAAATAGAGACCAAAAAATGGTCGAACTTGGAAAGTTCCAAATAATATTCAATTGTTGATTGTGAAGGTCATATTCCCAAGATATGCCCATTTCCTCACACATCTCTATTTTGTCAATCATCTCTATATTACTACCCCGCATCTCTATTTGTCAATCATCTCTATACTACTACCCCGCAGGTTATTTTTCACATGACGACTTACCTCCCCAACACTTAGTCATTTTTCATTACTTACCACGATAGTGACTTGGCATGATGAGTGGGTGATGATGTGGCATTCAAAAGATACTTTGCACACAAGCTACGTGAAATTTTGTGGATCTCTCTACTTCATTCACAAATAACATGGAGTTGAAATTTCTTTATAAACAAGTCATGAGAACCTTCCCACAATGAATGTAGGATAAAGAAAGTTGAACTCGCACATCAAAAACCCATATCTCACAAGGACAAATCAATAGTGGTTGAGTCTCCATCTTCCAAAGATCATAACTTTAGATCTCGACGTTTGATTTGAGAAAATGAGAGCTAGTAAAAAAGGTAAAGAGATGAAAAACACATTGGAAGTGGTTTCAATGGCTAAAATATCAGTTATTAGGCCCTAAAAAATAAATTACATTTGGGACTATTTTTGGTCTTGGAAACAAGTTATTTTTGGAAAATAACTAGGTGGATGTTGGTGGCCAACCACCTATTCCAACTGGCTCCTCTTGATAGTTGTTAGTTCAACACATTCTTCGGTAATTCTTTGTAATTGTGGGTTCTACACCTTTGGGGTTGTCTGAAGCCCTACACAACTTCCACATGGAGAATTGTGGCTATCCACCTAATGCAATTAGCTTATTTTGGAAGTATTCATGGTAGTACATTTTTATGTACTTCCAGGGCCGTTTTGGGGCCCTAAACAATGTTTTTTAGGCTTGCTATAGTCAAACTATAGACAGAGTCAAACTTTGACGGCATAATGTGTATTTCTCGAAAAGACCTTTTGAATGGGTTATTGTGTGCCTAAAACAAAGGTCGTATGAAAAAGTTACGACCTCGAGAAGTTGAGGTACCAACTTACCGATCAGGACCCACATACCTTTTGGCATTTCATTTCCTAGGGTTAGGTTTTTGGATGTCTAGGGTTTTGGAATTCATCAGTAATGTTAAAAAGGCCTCTAGAGGCTCATTGTAATCATTCTACTCAGACATATGTGCGTAGCAGCCACATCTCTTCTCAGAGATAGCTACCACCATTCAAGCAAGTTGTTTTCAGTTGTGTTGTTTTACAGTTTCAACATATTTTATTTATTCAATAGAAGTTATTGTTCACTGGATATCTTTTGTTTCTCTCTATATCTCTGTGTTATTGTATTCAGTTTGTTATTCCTTTTGTTCCGCTCATAAATATGGTAAAGTGGTATAAGAGCGAAATTCTCTTCATTGCTTTTCTTCGTCCATGTCCTCGACAAGATCTGGGTACAAGAAGTTGAGATTTGAACCAGTTGATCTTTTGAAGATCAACCACGTCGAGCCTGAAAACAACCCATGGGGGACGAGAAGAAAGTTGATGGAGCAAGAGATCCTTTTAAAATGTTGCTCAAGGAAGCCCTTGCATGATAAAGGAACGAAATGATGGACAACTTTGCACAGATCCTTCGGCGGATGCCCACAGGAGACGCATATTCATCAAGCGGCCATGCAACCCCCTTCAAGGTATAAGTAAATTTTGATATTTCATTATTTGAAGGACTGATAGATGCAGATGTTGTAGATAAATGGATGAATCTACTTGAAGGGTATTTTTCGTTCCACAATATTTCTAACAGGGAAAATATTACTTTTTCACTCCTCAAGGTCGTCCCCCATGTTAAGGAGTGGTGGGATACTTACTCTGAGCAAAGGGCCATAGAGGAATCTGCAATATTTGTGGTCGCCCCGACATGGGATTGCTTCAGGGATGCCATTAAATAACAGTACTACTGTGTTGGAACCTACGAGGACCAGTACACAAGATGGACCCCGCTGCATCAGGAAAGGGACCAGACAGTGCCATATTTCACCCATATTTTCCATACCCTGCGAACCAAATTGAGGATAAAAGACTTTGAATGGCGTTGGCCCTTGACCAGGTTTTGAGGAAACACTGGTCACGTTTGACCATTTTTGGGACTTTGACAGGTTGGTCGAAGATGGAGCGCCCAGGCGAAGCGAAGATCACGGGATTCCACCCATTTTGCGGGCTTTTTGGGGCTTTTAGGGTTTATGTAACAGGTATGGGATGTCGGCCCATGGGTTTACCCATGCTTAGGTCCCTTTTTATAATGTATAAATAAGTATCTAGGCAGTGTACGATAGAAGAGGTGATGCAAGTGCAATAAGGAACCTAAAATGCCATTTTTTCTTTCCAAAAAATGTAGCCAAAGTGCAATGGTGAATCTCTATTGGCAAGCAAAAAGAAAAAGACTAAGTGGTATTTCTCTTCACTAAGGAATTTATTATGCAAGTACAAACTACTTAAGGTTCTGAAACATCAATCAAATGGTATCCAGTGGTTGTAGCAATCAACCAAAAAACTAGATGCAATCAAATCAAATCTATGGCCTTACCCTATATGCTTATTTTTGTTATTTTGGATGCATTAAAATGGTATGCAAAGTAAGAAAGGAAACTGAGAGAGGGAAAAATAAAGTGGTAAAGACACATCATTTTTACATCAACGAACAAGGAGCCAAACCCTCAAGAAACCCCTTGAGGAAAAGAGATAAAAACCCCATGGGGGTTTGTTCTCAATCCCTAGTGTTTAGCTAGGGTTTTTAAACCACATAAAAAACTATCAAATCATGGGTAGATATAGGCCCTAAAAAGTATCTACAACAAGCAAAGTAAACACTGAAAATAACATGAAATTAAAGATTGGTCAATGTGGAAAAAACCTAGAAAAATGTGTTGATCAATGGTGGAAAAAGAGCTAGTTCCTGCATTTAACAATGGCATAAAACTCCCTAAAATCTATGTTGAGTGGTGGCATAAAAGTGCCCAGTTCCTACATTGAGATGTGGTAGAAAAAGGGGGAAAATATGCATTCAACAATGGCAGAAAAGTGCATATTTTTAGGGTTTAGCAGTGGCAAAAAAGTGGCCACTTTTTTTTTTAGGTTTAGCAGTGGCAAAAAACTGCCCAAATAGTGTGTTGGCCAACGTAAAAAAAAAAGGGAAAAAAGTGTGTTGAGAAAACAATTATGGGAACAGTTGTGGTTCTGGCTCTGAGGGTTTCCTGAGTGGATCTTCGACATCTGTAACCTACATACATGAATGGAACCCTACAGGAAGGTTAAAACCCACAAAAAAACTTGATAAAACCCTACAAAAATGAGAGGAAAAAATCTATATCGCACGCCCACAACTAAGGATCATGAGTAAAACTCAGATCCTTGGTAGATTCACCATTCTATTGTAGAAAATATGTTGCAAGGGCGAGCATATATGCATCTCTAGTTGTTTCTCTAGATCACAAACAAAAGTGGTTTAAAAGAAAATAAAAATTACTTTAAGTAATGCACATGCACATCCCTTCATATCTAAATCTCCCATAACATAAATAAAACAAAATGCATACCGGATGCAAAATGTAATAGAAATATCCAAATAATGTGAGCAGTCTCGATACCCAATGGAAAAAATAATATAAACAACACATTGTGGATAAACTTGTGAAGATAGATGGCCTCTGGTGGCCTCTCCATGGGAGGGTTCTTCTTTTTTACTAGATGTATGGTAGCACTAGCTAGATCCTCCTCTTGACTGAAAGTAACAATGATGAGATGAGGCTAAAAGATGTGGAAATGGAATCACCTCAGTACTCTCAAGGAAAATCTCACAGGAAAATGGTATGACTCTCTTTATTTTATAGGTAAAATAATGGTTATCTTTGATATGGTCAAAATAATAAAATATTGTATTTAACCAAATCAATTTTAACCACTAATTTTATTTTACCCTTTAATTTGAATAAAATAAAGAGGGGGGAATGCATAAAAAGGGATCATGGGTTAATTAATTGAAATAACTTAGGAAAAAGTGGTTTTCCTAAGTTATGTGAGGGAATAATGGTGTGAAAGGTGAAATAACTTAGGAAGAAAGGGTTTCCCTAAGTGATGTAAGGGAATAATGGTGCGAAAGAATGAATGACAAGGGATACATAGGCTATGATGGCGTATATCGATAAGACTTAGCCTTTTCAGATAGGTGTACAAATAAATGGTGATAACAACTGCATATATAGTAAATATGGGTTGAATAGAAGTAAGTATACTCACTCCAAAGGATTTTTATTGGGGGAAAAGAGAAGATACTGAGAGCCTATATGGTTTCTAGAAAACTCAACAACCACAAATTTATTACAATACGATATCGAACTAAAATATAATATTAGCATAGATTTATCTTAACCCAAAATATATAAAGTACCAAGAGGCACCTGAGGTTAGGATAGGTCTATGTGAATTTAGTTAATTTGTATATATTGTCATGTTTTCTTATTGTTGGTCCAATAGTGGTTAGAAATCAATTATTTTTCCATTTTCTTATGTGCATAGGTGACATGCATGATACATCTCTTCCAAACACTATTGTAAACTGCACCTTAATACTCTCCATGCAATAAATTATTCCATAGACGTGTACTCTATTAATGAAAAAAATATTTAATATAAAATATAATAAAATCTAAATTAATAAGAATATTTACAAATGCAAAAATGCTGTAGCCTTGACCTTCTGATGAAAGTGATTGAAGGAGTGTGACAAGGTACTGACTAAGACACCAACATATGGGGAGAAACAAAAACCTCATCAATTCATTCTAACTTAAGTAGCCTCATTATAGAAGTAAAAATAGGGCACCAACTAATGGAAAATGTGGAATCGCAATACATGCCAAAATGAACTAGCTCACATGGGCAAGATAACAAAAAAACATGGAAGAAGTCAGAAAGATCAATCTCTAGATTGTATATATATTCCATATTTGTGAAAATGATCTCTCCATCAATTGATTACCCTCTCTCTTATGCGCCTACCAAACACTCGACGATTTTATGAGTCTTCTCTTTGATTTTTGATATGTTATAAGAGAGAATGTTCCCTATGTCCATCATTGAGTGCCAATGTTCTTCTATGTTGAATTATGTTGCGAATAAAACTTTGATCTAAATTTGGTCCATATTTCCTAATTGTCACTAGATGACTCCCCGATTCTCAATGTGTAGGGATTCATTTTTTTCACCTTACGTAATAACCCCATTTTATGAGTTTTATAAGAGGTGTGATTGATTCATTGATTTCTTTTGAAATGGTAGTTTGAATCCCATCTTATTACATGGTGGTGAATGTAAATATTACCCAGTAATCACATATTGTAGAAATGTGCTAAAAGGATAATATGCAACAAAAATCCAAAGAAAAAAAAATGTTTGTTCTTTTGAATTCTCTATTTATTAATAAATATTTGAGTGCATTAACAAAATAGTATAGAGATGAAATGAAAAACCAAGGTGTTTGATCTTCCAAATTCATTATGTGTTGAGATTATAACCAAATACATTTATAAATTATCTATAAATTTGTAAGAAGGAAAAAAAAAAATTTGTTGAGATTATAATCTAAATACATTTATAAATTGTCTATAAAAAGAGAAAAGAAAAAGGTTAGAATTCAGTTGTGTTTTTTAAGAAGGGTAAGCTATAAAAAAATTATAGCTTTAATATAAACTATAAAATTTGTTTTTTTAACAAATATTTTTTATAATGTTGAGGTGTGTGTAACATGTAAGATTGTTTTAATATAAACTATAAAATTTGTTTTTTTAACAAATATTTTCTATAATGTTGAAGTGTGTACAACATGTACTTTTTTTACATTAAATTGATGTTAATTGTGGTTAATTAAATATTTTTAAAAATATTTTTATTTTTTATTTTTTTATTAATTTTTTTTTTAAATAATTAAATTATTAAAAATAAAATAAAATAACACTATGTATTAAATTTGCACTGTTGTGACATATATTTACATTATGATAGATAAGACGTTATTATGAAAACAAAGAAAGTCATTCCTTGTAAACAAAAAACAAAAAAATTGTTGTTTTGTATGTGAGTATTTGTTATTATTAAATATTAATAAAAATAAAAAATATATAAAAGTAAATGTATATATTATTATTTATGTTAGTATTTATTATTATCAAATATTAATATAAATAAGAAATATATAAAATTAAATGTAGATATTATATATTATTATATATATATATATATATATATATATATAATTTAATAAAAATATCTAAAATAATAAAATTACACCAATTAAAATCTACATAATATTAATACCTACCACATTTTAATAATTATATTGTATTTATAATTATAATAATTAATAACTATGTTGTACTTTAATTATAAATTTATAATTTATTATTATTATTATTATATTATTTAGTAAAAATATATAAAACTTTTGATTAAAAATATAATAAAAATCTCTAAAACAATAACGTTACATCAATTAAAATCTATATAACATTAATACTTACCACATGTTAATAACTACTAACTACAAGATGTCATAAATATCGTGGTTCTTCCGACAATCTCTGAATATATTAATAACTATGTTGTATTTATAATTATAATAATTTATAATTTTAATTATAAATTAATAATTTTAATTATTATAATTATAAATTCACATCATATATCATATTTTATATTATAGATATTTATATTTTAATCTAAAAATTATATTAAAAAAAAAAAAACATTCAAGATATCTAGGTCAGAGTCCAAAACAATTCAAAAGTTCAAAAGTTGGGCATTTAAGAGGCAATACCCTCACAATAACGCCATAGTGGCAAGTTATAATTATGCCAATATCATATACAATATTAAACTTGTTCCAAACACCTCTAATTTCTCTGCATATTACAATGACTAAAGGAACGCAAATTATGCTAATCTTCTAAAACAGAATTGCAAACAAAGCCCTATATACAATCTGCAACTCCCACGCAGAATTGCAAACAAAGGCCGACTAGATACAATCTGCAAACCGCACGCAGAATTTTGATCCACTTCCTTGGGCTTGCAAACATCATGGTGCTTCTCTGCCAGTACAGTTTTTAGACCATCGAAGCAGAGATGTTTTCATGCTCAACCTGCAAAATCCAATATCGAAACAAAAAAAAAAGCTTTTACTGACAAAGCAGATTGACTTCTCAACAATTCCATGCCCAGCTACTAAAGAGAGATTTAAATGAATATGAGTAGCTTAGGTCAACCTTAAAAGCTGTGCCACACATTTCTCCATCCATGGTGGGAATGCCCATCACTTTGTTCTTGGGATATTCATAGCTTCGAAGCCCTGAAGCACTAGAGTAAAAGCAACCTGCCACCACACAAGTTATTTATAAATTGGCCACCAGTGACACCAGTGACTGCGCTTTCTATTCAGATACTCCTAGATACTGTAAAAGATTAAGATCTATTTGATAGCTTAAACTCCGTCCATGAATAAACAGTCTCAAATATTGCAATTTTATTTGTACTTCAATGGTAAGTGATCTGATCTGATTGTTCTAGGCATGGAAAATTGGAAAAAAAAATGGCAAAACAAAAAGGAAAAACTAAGAAAATATTAGTAGAGGAATACGGGATTTTGAAAAAAAAAGAAGGTAGAATTAAGGTATTTTTACACTGGGTTGTTAGATGAACCCAATTGTCTTTCTTCATCTGAATATACATATAGTTACCTTGAGGAAACGATGC
The DNA here is from genome assembly GCA_000966675.3 of Picea glauca. NCBI lineage: Eukaryota > Viridiplantae > Streptophyta > Pinopsida > Pinales > Pinaceae > Picea > Picea glauca. Next base: position 450,201 of record JZKD02S1673340.1, read on the forward strand.
CAACGACTTCCCGCAAGCTGCTTTTAATAGTTCTGCATCGCCTGAGAACGAAAGGCAGCCATCAGCTGTGATGCCCCAGTAGAGTGGAACTTTACCATTCGAATCCTGCATTCATGCAGATCAAAATCAGACTCAGCCATAAACGTCTCAGATTTAGTCTTCATTCCAGAGGAAGGTGTGTAGAAGCGGATTTTGCAAATGGTTAACTGGAATACATCTTACTCGAAGTAAATTAGAACTCGGCGAATTGAACTTGGGTTAAGGCTATGATACCATGTTAAGGTTTTTATAGGTTTGGGATTACACCAAAATTAACAGGTTAAGGTTTGTCATTACACTAAAATTTATAAGTAATAGTAAACTTTCAAATCAGCAAAGCAACATCATCTTGATTACATCAAATAGATAATAGTAAATTTTCAAATCAACAAAGCAACATCATCTCCTTGAGTGGAAAGTTAGTCCCATATTCCTAATGTGACTGGCAGTTAGTCCACGAAATCAATTCCCAGATGTGCAACTGTTAGTCCACCAAGTGGGTAAAAAAAATGATAATTGAGAAGGACCTGAGGAACACCACCACATGATAAACGTGAGTAATATTTCCTTGTGGAGACAATCAGGAGGCTGGATCCATGTGAGGATGTGCAAAGGAAAAAGGGCGCCTGTCTAAAGGATGGCTCAAAGAAAGTGATAAACTGGTGCAGGCCTTACAGAGAAAACGATAAGTAGCACAGTGAAGAATCTTCCAGGATCTTGGGAAAGCAAAAGGAAAGCCAAAAATATAAAATTGAAACTGATAATTAGCATAGTGAAGGGTCGCCCACGATCCCGGGAAAGCAAAAGGATTCAATTAAAAAAATAAGAGAATGAAAAGAGGGTTACTAATTCAATAGATTTTGTGATTTTGTGTAGTATAAAAGTTTTATTTTTTCATAGTTTGTTTTTTTTCTTTTTTTTTTGTTTGATTTTGTTTGAAATCTTATGAGGAATAGTTGGATCTACAGATTTGAGGAGCTAAGTTTGTATAATCTAAATGCCTCAATACTATTTAAACAATAAAAAATAGTTATTTTATCCAGATTTACATCACTCAATTTCATAAAAAAAATCCAAAAATAAAAAATTTAACTTTTAAATACCCAATACCCAAAAAGTAAAGCTAGTTTGCATCTTTACAACCCAATAGAAAAATAGAAAAAGCCCATTATTTAGAAAAAAGAAAGGCAGGGAAGAGTTAAAACATTTCCTAAGGTGTTGTATACTACTTACAGCAGCAGTGAATACAGTTTGTGTGCCTCTGTCAAATATCACGAAAGCAAATTGCCCCTCCAAGTGTCCAACCATCTTACACGCAGGATAAGGCGCGCGATCTCTGAACGTCCTGTAGGCTTCTATGACAAACAAAACCTCGTTTACACACTTTGAAAGCCCGTATTCCTGCCTTAAACTCGCCAGATTCTCCAGGGTGCCTTCAAACAGGCAGAAGCAATCATCCTTGACAGCAAACGACCTGCAACAGGAATCATTTTATTAATTCATAACTGTGTTACAGACAATTTATTGGAACAATATAAACCCATAAAGTATCCACTTGAACTGCTAAAGAACCAAAGAGGCTTCTTTATTGCATTCAAGAAATGAGTATCTATTACCAGATTCATGATTGTGTTACACACCATATCTATGGAGAACTGTAATATAAGGTCTTTAAGAGGCTTAAATAAGTGTCGAGTGTTCACACTGTGTGAAAAAAGCTGAGAATTTCCTGAATACTTAGAAAAGTCAATATTAACTTTTTTAACTTTGTTGTGTATTTGAATTCACAATTTAGTTGAGATAAAAATAACTGAAAAATATAAAATAAGATAATAAGATAAGTAAGGAAAGTTGAACTCGAAACCTCATGAAATTTCATATAGCTACACTTGTCAATTGAACTATCCCTAAAACAGAGAAAAGTACAATTTAGCAGAAATATGTAAATACCTTGCAATTTGAATCTATGTAAATACCTTGGGTGGAGCAGCGACTGATTACTGTGCGTGAATGCCATTGTTGCCATTTCGTCCATCTTTACAGAAATCGACTGCGGGAAGGCATCCATGAAAGAGCTCAGCAGAGCCGAAGAATTCTTCTTGAGATCAGGACTCGTACTGATCTCTCCGGTAGGAGATCTGAGCTCCTCTGGTCCATAGGCCACGGCGCTGTTAAATATCGCCAACATCTTATATTCCTAGAGGAATTGCTATACACACAGTGATCTTAGAGCAGATCTACAACACGATAACGCCTATATACAGTCGACAGCAGGAGAACCTATGAACATTGATATCAACTGAGACGCAATATATATGCAGAAAGCTTGCAGAGGCCTTAAATCCGGACGATCGTGGGGAATCTTATCTTTGGAACGAGGTTTATCCAGAACCAATTGGATATGGATCAAACAATTGGATTGGATCTAGAACATCGTAATTGGTCTTTGTTGTACGAAATTTAGCAAATTTTCTAATCCACAATTTTTTTTGTTATATTAATCTAAATATTTAATGTTTTTAACCAAAGTGGAGATATTTTCCACAAATATTTAAAAACTTATGTATATAAAATAAAACTTTATATTTTCAAGGAACAATTTTTGTCATATACGTAATCCATTACTTTTTGTTATATTAATTTATTTTTTAATGTTTTTAAGTAAAGTGGAAAGATTTTAAATAAATTTTTTAAATCTTATGAATATAAAATTAATTTTCATATTTTCAAAGAATACCTCTGCTTTTTTTCAATCAGGTTATTCTTCTTTTAAAACTTTGAAAAAATCGTATTTTCCTGGTAAAATATATCTATTACGATATTGGAATTATATGGATGGAAAAATCATATTTTCCTTTCTTTGTAAAAGATGTCTATTACGATATTGGATTTGTTTGGGATATCTTTTTTTTTTTAAATCATATTCAAATTTGTCTATTAAGATATTGGAATTATTTGAGATTTTTTTGGTGTATATATATTTTAAAAGTCATATCCAAATTTTTCTACTGAGATAGTGGAATTATTTTGGAT
>JZKD02S1673340.1:512222-524436 GCA_000966675.3 Picea glauca
AATCCCGATATTGAACCAGGGATTGGCACTTCGCTAATGAGGGTTTCTAGAGATTCGTCATTATGGGAGATTAATCCCAAAATTTTTAAAAATAATGATAGTGGGTGTGTTACACCAAGTGATGTAATATGTGAATTGTATTTTTGTTTTTAAATAAATAAAAAGTGATGTCAATTGTTAGAGGACATGGATAGAGATGGGGGTTGGGTTTTCCACAAGAGAGAGGAGTGTCTAGGAGGGGTCCAAGGGGTAAATTATTAATGGGTATTAATCCAAACCCAAATTTCTAAATTTTATTATTCATTGGGGACAACCTTCTATTTTTTAGTTGAGTGTATGAGAGCCCAATCATTAAACTCATGTAAGAGGGTGGGTGTAAAAAGTCACGTCCCATAGTTATTGGGAACATGGGGATGAAGTACAATCAAAATTGGGAAGAGTGAGAAGTCAACTAGTTTGGGGAAAAGGAAATTTATATGGCCAAGGAGAGAATGTTTTACGTGTATGTTTTTGCATGAACAAGAAGTAGAGAACAGGAAAAAAAAAAGAGCATTGGAGCTGGAGCAAGAAGGTTGGGAGAATTCTGGAGTATGTTGGAACATTTTGGAGTTGAAGACTGAAGAACCAATTTTTCAGGCCTGAAGAGTGAACTCTTGTGTAATTTTCACTATAACAAGTGGTGGTTGTTGTTTTTACTAGTAGTTTTCCTAGCAGTGAATTCCCTTGAGTTCCCAGTAGATATATTCTTGGATACTTGTGTCAGAGAGACCTTGATAAATGAATATGATGCCTGATGGATTGAGAGTAGTGAAGGGATACATTCTTTGGGTTGGGAAGTTCAAGAGGAAGAGAGCTGGTGGAAATCAGGATAGTTGTAGGAGAGTTCCAGTGGGTTGGGGGATTATTTGAGATGTGAGTGGACTATGAGAAACACCATTTTATTGTGGATTCCTAGCCCCAACTCAGGGATGGCTTGTTGCTGATATCTGGAACGACGAGTCTATGGTTGGGTGGTACGTCTGTCCCAAGCATCTCACTGCACAATTGTTTTAAAAGATAAGTGTTTATTTGTTTCCTGAGTTAATTTATGAGTTTAACTATTGTGCATTTTTACTTTGTGAATGGAAATGAATTATATATTGTTGTAATGAGTTAATTAGATGCATTCATGTTTAATTCAACATGTTGTAGATGCATTAAGTTATTGGTATCATAATGGGTAATTTGTGTATAATTCGTAGCTGGTAAGCTATAGGAATTTAGTTAGCAGAATAAATTTCATTTTTATGTGTATTCTACGTAGTAATGTTCCTCAGTTAAGTTGGGGGACATTACAACCTCAATACTCTCCATGCAATAAACTGCTCAATAGAAGCATAATCTATAAATAAATAAATAAAATTATTTTAATATAAAATATAATAAAATCTAAATTCATAAGAAGATTTACAAATGTGAAAATGTTGCATCCTTAACCCTGATATGAAATTGATTGAAGGAGTGTGATGGGGCATCGACCAACAAAAAACCATGTGGGGAGCAACAAAAGCCTCCTCAATGCATTATAACCTAAATAGTCTCACGATGGAAGAAAAAATAGGGCACCAACCACTGGAAAATGTGGAATCCCTTTGCAAGACAAAATGAACTAACTCACATGAGAAATATAACCAAAATACATGGAAGAAGTTGAAAAGATCAATATTTGGATGGTATATATTCCTTGTTTGTGGAGATTTTCTATCCCTCAATTTATTACCATCTCTCTTATGTACCTCCCAAACACTCCACTATTTTCTAAGTCTTCTCTTTAATTTTAATATATTGTAAGAGAGAATTTTCCCTATGTCCATCATTAATTGTCAATGTTGTGTGTTCTTGTGGATTGTTGGCTTATATGTTGTGAATATAACTTTGATCTAGGTTTGGTCCCTATTTCCTAATTGTCACTGGATGGCTATCCAATTTTCTATTAGAGATATAAGGCTTACCCGTGTAATAAAGTCACCTTAGTGACTTTAGGTTAAAAGGTTTGGGTTTTCATCTTTTAGGGTTTTGGTCTCTCGAGCTCTTTATAAGAGTGAGGACCCTCATTGTAATTGTGTACCATTCAAGAATAATATCATTCATTTTTTATGGAGATCATGTTTTCGGTATCATAACCCTACCTAGGGTTTCTTTGGTTCTCGTAATATGGTATCAAAGAAAGAGAGCACCTATTATTAGTCATTCAATGTTGATTGAAAGTGGATACAACATTTGTCATTCCATTGAAGTCTACAGTCGCCATATTTATATGGTGTTGCAAGGGAAGGATTTTTCTATCATTAAGAAGAAGCTACCAAGATTTTTATGAGCCACAAATTGAGTTGTAGCCTAAGTAAAGACGTAGCCAAGATTTTGGTCTAAGCTGCCACCAAATATGCAACAATCCCCATACATAAATTTCAGCCTATGGTCGGGTGTACAGTCGCCATGAAAATTCATATAGCCACCTAATCAGTGTACAACTTCCAAAAATCTGTAGAGAATCCAGAAATCATACGTTCTACCTATCCATCTGCCACCCTACGAAAATCGTACATCAACATGCATACAACCATACACTAGAAAAATCAGTGAGTTTTTGTTTTATAGTTTCAAAATTTTATTTCCAACAACAATTACTTTCCTTTAGCAATGAAAAAAGATCAGATCTGATCAATCATGGACATGTTGTTAGATAAGTACTCGGGTTTCAATTTCTATATCTACAAAGTGAAGATTCAGATGCAATTAATCAATAAAAACCTTTGGGGAATTGTCAAAGGAACTAAGGAAGCACTTGTCGATCCAAACAAGTTGATAGAATGGCATATCAAATACGATAAGGCAAAATGCATTATTTTCCTTTCCCTGTCATATTCAGAGCTACATCATGTAGATCTGGACAAATCTTTCGAGGAGATATGGGGAAATCTCAACAAGTTATTTGGGGCACAAGCAGTGAATGCGAAATTTTCACTAAAATTACGGTTATTCATCTTTAATATGCTAGTCGAAGCCACCATGTCAAGTAACATCAATGATATAAGATATATTATCAAACAACTTGTTGTTGCCAAGGAATTAGTTGATGTGGAGGATGCCAAGGCTATTATCCTTAATAGTTTGTCGCCTAAATACAGTAGTGATATCTTTAACTTAAGTCAACTACCTTCACAAAGTTTGGATGAACTAATTGCAGCATTGCTAGAAAAAGAAACGAGAACCATTGAAGGTGATAGCCAACTGGAAATTGCATTATATGCAAGAAACAATCAAAATAGATCAGAAAATGACATGCATGTGGATTGCAGTCTACTAGTGAGGTTATGTGACATGCATGTGGATTGTTGTCTAGTAATTGACTTCAAGAGATTCGTGATTCAAGAGTTTGGGGAGGTGGAATCAGTTAAGAACCAAATATCAAAATAGCATAAAAAAAACCTCAAAATAAGTACTCAACGCCTTGACAAAGAGAGAATTTCAAAAAATAAGACTCTTCGAGGGGGAGCCTCCTTATACACCACATAAATTTCCAAATACAAGATGATTCCAAATGAAAAGGTCTCCTTGGTATATATAGAAGACTAGGAGGTACAAGTACAACTAATGGACCCAAGCCGACATAAATAAAATAACGGGAATGTGTTACTATTTAGGGTTCAACATGCCCCTCCCCTTCAGACAAGTGTTTTCCGCAACACTTGAGTAATTCTGGATGCTTCTGTATAAAATACTCATCTTCCCAAGTGGAATCTATAGCAGGTAGTTTCCTCCACTTAATGAGATACTCTTAAATGGATCTACTCCTCAGCTAGTGAATTCTTGTGTCAGTGATAGCTTCAGGCTCCAATATGATTTATCCTTCCTCGTCAAGTTCTGGAAATATAGTTTGAACTAGGATCTTGTCACCTATAACCTTCTTTAAGCATGAAACATGAAAAACTAGGTGTACTCACGAAGATGCAGGAAACTCCAATTTGTATGCCATAGTACCAATCTTTTGCAACACCATAGAAGGGCCATAGTTTTTTATGGTACCAATTTATTATCCTTCTTAGCTTGCTTGAGGGACATATGTTTGTATGGTTGTAGTCTTAAAAATACCCAATCCCCTACTTCAAAACTTATTTCACTACGATGTTGATATGCTTGTTGTTTCATGCGATTATGTGCCATGGTCAGGTTGTCCTTTAAGAGTTGGAGAACTTGTTTTTGATGCTCTATTTGATCTTCCACTACTTGAACCTTATATTTTTCTTTTAGAGAAGAAGTTATATAAGGTGGGTGATATCCATAGAGTGTTATAAATGGTGTCATTTTTGTTGTGGTATGAAAGGAAGTGTTATACCACCATTCTGCCAAGGGTAACCATTTGAACCATTGTGTTTGTTTATCAAAGACAAAGCAATAAAGGTAGCCTTCCAGAAATTTGTTTACTATCTCGGTTTTTCTATCAGATTGAGGATGATAAGATGAGCTATGAGCCAATTGAGTACCCAAACAAGAAAATAATTATGTCCAAAAATGTCCAGTGAAGATGGGATCTCTATCACTTACAATAATCTTTGGGCTTCCATGTAGCTTTTGAATTGTCTCCATGAATGCAATGGAAACTGTACTAGCTTTGAAAGGATGAGAGAGTGCACAAAAGTGTGTGTACTTGGTCAGTCTATCAACAATCACCATGATGACACTCTTTCCTTCAGAATTCGGTAACCCTGTGATAAAATTCATGGAAACCTCCTCCCAGCGCTAACTTGGGATGGCTAATGGTTGTAAAATACCCAGGGTCTTAATTGTTTACGTCTTATTTTGTTGGCAAACCAAACATTCTGTCACAAACCTTTGAACATCATTTTCAAGGCCATCCCAAAAAAAATCCTTCTTGACCCTATGGTAGTTTTTCAAAAATCCTAAGTTCCCTCCTACCAGAGAGGTGTGCAATTCCAAGAGTACCTTTTGTTTGAGTTGGGATTTCTTACATAAATATAAGCAATCTTTGTACCATATTCAATCATTTTTCCATGTAAATGTATCTGATGCACTGGAATCTTGTTGCAACCTTTGAATGAGAGTCCACACATTTTTTTCATTCTTCCATTCATCCCTCACTTCTATTATCCAATCGGGTTGGATGATCAATATAGCACAGATAAAGGCCTCAACATCTTCATCCTTTCTTGAGAGTGCATATGCCACAACATTTTTCTTCCCTTTTTTGTAGATGATATCAAAATCATAACCCAACATCTAAGTCACCCATTTTTGTTGTTCTTCTAAAGATAGTCTTTGTTCCAAGAAGTATTTAGGACTATCACGATTTTGTTTTACATTGAAGTGCCTACCTATCAGGTAAGGGTGCCATTTCTTCAATGTATGTAGTATTTCCATCATTTCCTTCTCATAAATGGGTTTGTGTAAGTCCTTTCCCTTGAGTGGTTGAATTTCAAAAGCAAGGGGCCTTCCTTCTGGCATTAGAACAACCCCAATTCCATTTATCAAGGCATCGCATTCCATAATAAAGGTTTTTGTGAAGTCTGGTGTGGTCAAGACAGGAGCTTTGCACAACGCCTCTTTAAGTTGTTCAAAAGCTTGAGTTTCCTCTGGAGTCCATGAAAATGCATCCTTATTAGTTAATGTCGTTAAAGGTGTTTTTATTCTTCCATAGTTCCTAACAAACTTGCGGTAGTAACCTATCAAACCCAAAAATCCTCTAAGATTCTTCAATGTTTTTGGAATCGAACAGTCCATCAGGGCCTTAATCTTGTTAGGGTATACCTTGACACCTTCATGAGATGCAATATGACCCAAATACTCTACCTCCTTCACCCCAAAGAAACATTTGGATGGTTTGGCATATAGTTCTTTCTCCTTTAGTAGTTGTACCACCTTGTCAACATGTCAAACATGTTCCTTCCAAGACTTGCTATAAATTAGTATATCATAAAAAAATACTAACACAAATTTTTGAAGGACGGGCTTGAAAATGGAATTCATCAACCCTTGGAATGTGGAAGGTGAATTCGTAAGGCCAAAAGGCATGACCAAAAATTCATAATGGCCTTCATGAGTTCGGAATGTTGTTTTTGGGATATCTGCTTCCTTCATTCTAATCTAATGATGCCCTAAAAGGACATCCAACTTTGTGAAATAGATTGTTCCATGTAGTTCATCTAACAATTCATCAATGAAGGGAATGGGAAACTTATCTTTAATAGTGATCTTGTTGAGCTCTCTATAATCTAGACACATACGCCATGAGCCCTCTTTCTTGAGTACCATTACCACTGGTACAGAGTAAGAACTTTGGTTAGGTCTAATAATGCCATCCTTTAACATTTCTTCAACCATACACTCAATTTCACTCTTCTGGGCATAAGGGTATTTGTAAGGCCTGATGTTAGGAGGAACACTCCTAGGAATTAGGTGAATAGAATGATCATGATTTTGAGTGGGTGGAAGACCTCTGGAAATATATTCAAATACTTTGGAATGCTTATCAATTATCCCTTGGAGATCTAGGGGAATAGATGGCTTAGTTGTTTGAACATCTAGTGATCATAGTTGTACAATTACACCCTGATGCCCCTTTTTCAATAATTTTTTCATGCCATTAGAGCTTATCACCTTACTAGGATTCCATGTGATGCCCCTTAACTCAATTTCCTTTCCTTCCAATGAAAATTTCATGAAAAGTTCTTGAAAATTAAAATCCGATGTTCCCAATGATTGTAAGCATTGGACTCCTAATACAACATCAACACCACCCATGGGTATAGAAATCATTGGAATATTCATTACATATTCCCCCATAGTAATATTGATCTTATGAAATTTTCCTGAGCAATTGATAGTTCCTTCATTTGCAATCATTACTTGAAACTCTGGCATTGGATATATAAATCAATTGAGAGATTTAGCTAATTTATAGTGAATGAAATTATGATTACTGCCATAATCAATTAGGACTATTACCTTTTTCTTTTTGATATATCCTTCGATCTTGAGGGTTTGAGGAGTGTGAATTCCAGCCAATGCATTACATGATATCGTGGGAGTCAACTCTTCAGAAGAAATCTCTTCTACGTTTTCATCTTAAGATGGTTCTTGTTCTTATTCATCTTCAAAATCTATGTAGAATAATTTCTTCTCACCACACTTATGTCCCGTACTATACTTGTTGTCAAAATTAAAGCATAAACCTTTTACTTTTCGTTCCTCCAATTGTTGAGGTGTCAACCTTGTAGGTTGAGGTGTTTTAGAAGAAGGAACATTATGCTCTCGATAGATGTTAGGAGTGGTCCTTCTAGTAGCCATAGCCATATTTTTACTTTCAACATTTCTTACCACCCTGAACGCATTCTCCAATGATTTGGGTTCCCAAAGGCGAACCTCGTGTTGAATGTTATCCTTTAAAGTTTCTATGAATACATCAATCAGGTGCTCATCTAGAATATATGTTACCTTTATATTCAATCTTTGGAAGATCACAATATGCTCTGCAGCTGAACCCTTTTGCTTGAGATTTATCAATTGGCTAAAGAAGGTATTGATCTGTGTATCCCCATAGTGTGCTATCATTTCTTCCGTGAAAATTTTCCAAGTGACAAATGATTTGCGAGAAAAAAACCATCGATACGACACAAATTGATTGGGTTTTAAATATAAAGAAGCAATTTGTACCTTTTGTGTATGTGGCACATCATGTAGATCAAAGAACTGCTCCATCTGAAGTGTCCATGTGATTGGATCATTGCCATCAAAATTCCTCATATCGATCTTAGGAAAGTGGTTGGTCTTCAACCCAAAGTTGGAGTTTCCACAGTATTGATTCATCTTCCTTGTGTCCTCATCATGAATTTTATGCGATACATTTTCACTTTCATGTGGCCTCTCTATTAGGAATTTTTTCAATCCTTCCATTATCTCCCTTTTTAAACCATCCATCTTAGTATCGATTATTTCCTCCAACTTAGCTTCAGTTAAATCCATCATCCCTTGTAGTTCATATTTTTTTACTGTCTTCTTTTGCAAATCATGTATGTCCTTGTGCATTTCTTCACCTTCATCAAGAGTCAAAGTAGGACTGTCTAGAGGCTTATTTGGTGTATAAGTTCCCTTTTTTGGTGGCATGTTGTCCAAGTATAACTTTTAAACCTTAATTTCGAGGTGGTTTTGCTAGACAATATTTCTTCTACTATATCTCCAAAATTTCATCCATTTTAGGTCTGAAAATTCATTTTTGTAGTTCTTTGATATGTCTTCTCTGCAATGCCATAGGCCTTATCAAAATTGGATGTGCCAAGTGGAAGTTATGGTAACTTCCCCACACCTTGCTGATTTTTGTCCCTTCCAGGAGAGAGTACTTGTAAAGCGCACCAAGAGCACAATATCTTATATTTGATTCTAAAACTTGCACCAAAAATACTAAAGACTGTCCACTGTCCAATATAACTAGTCTCACTTAATTTGAATATTGACTAAAGAAAATATCACTTTTTCACCCAGAACACATGTTTGAGACTAGTTAATATGACTAGTGAGATACCCTATCTTACACAGAGTGTATCTAAAAAATTAGGATGACCTAGGAGCTGAAATGTTTACCATAGATACCTTGATACTTTATATGAATATCCTCTAGGTTTCAGGGTCATAGAAAAAATTTTATAGCGAAAATTCCGCGATGACTAAATTTGGGATGATTTCAGAACCCTATCTTACACAGGATATATCTATGAAAGTATAATGCCTCGGGAGCTGAAATTTGAACCACGCGTACCTTGATCTGTTTACTAAATATCCTACAAGGGGTTCCTTCTGAAACGTTGTAGAAAAATAGTTATAGTAAAAATTCCAAGGTGTCTCGGATGCAACTGTAAAACCCTAAGACATTGAGCTATGATACCAAATGTTAAGAACCAAGTATCAAAATAGCATAAAAAAACCTTAGAATAAGTACTCAACACCTTAACAAAGAGAGAATTTCAGATAATAAGCATGTTCGAGGGGGAAGCCTCCTTATACACCACATAAATTTCCAAATACAAGATGATTCCAAATGAAAAGGTCTCCTTGGTATATATAGGAGACTAGGAGGTACAATTACAAATAATGGACCCAAGCCAACATAAATAAAATAATGTTAATGTGCCACTATTTAGGGCTTAACAGAATCTAGGAACTCTGGAATTCAACTCGGTAGCTACATTGTTACTAGGGTTAAGAGGCAGCTTGATCGAGCTCAAATTGGTCCAAGAACTATGTTCAAATAATAATCTTCTAAAAGATGTTACTATGTTTAGTGTTCAGTTTATGTGTTTTACATTCAGTATACATGTATTTGATTTCATTTTGTTATTTTTCATCATTGTATGCCTTATGGGGAGGTATTAGAGATATAAGGCTTACCCATGTAATAAAGTCACCTTAGTGACTTTAGGTTAAATGATTAGGGTTTTCATATTTTACGATTTTGGTCTCTCAAGCTCTTTATAAGAGTAAGGACCCTCATTGTAATTGTGTATTGTTCAATAAATGTTGTTCAGTGTTTATGGAGATCGTGTTTTCGGTATCGTAACCCTACCTAGGGTTTCTTTGGTTTTGGTAATATTGTCACTGTGTAAGGATACGTTGTTTCACTTAGCTTAAGAACCCTATGTTATGGGTGTTATACGAGGTGTGATTGATTCATTAATTTATTTTGAAATGGTGGTTTGAATCCCATCTTGTTTCATGGGGGTGAATGCAAAAACCAAGTAGTCACATATTGTATCAATGTGCCAAAAGAGTAATATGTTATTTTTAAGGTCACGACCAAGCCAAACACCAAATTGGTGTATGAGGCCCCCTTGTTTGTGGGACAAGACTCAAATTGGTGTATGAGACCCCCTTGTTTGTGGAACTAGGGACCCACCTCTGTGCAACAATTTGACTGCTAAAGTCTATGGAGATATGCATACCCTACCCTCCTCTGGATTTGAACCTGTGACCTTCAATGAGACGTGTTCTTAATCATTAAACCCACTCTAACCAAAGAAATATGATGTTTCTTCTTTTGATTACTTTAATTAGTTAAAATTCATATCGTTATTTATGAAAAAATAATAATTCACATGTTTAAATTTTAAGTCAAAATTCTCTAAAAATATCAATTTCAATTGATTAAGGTTCATAGGTTCATAATGATATTTACCATCCCTTAGAAAGTAATATGAGTTATTAAACAAATAAAAAAAACTTAGCATAAATGTTTCTAAGGATAATTTATGATGTCATTTAATCCAAAATATTTTAAAAATAATTAAATTATTGAATAGGAAACTAAAAATAACACTATTATCAAATCAAATATTTGAAAAATATTTAAATTATTGAATGGGAAACTAAAAATAACACTATTATTAAATCAAATTTGAAGTTTTCTAGCATATATTTGCATTATGATTAAAAGTAACATATTATTATGAAAAAAAAAAAAAAATAATGAGAGTTAACATATTTATTCTTTTTACTAACATAATTGATGTTGTTATTATTAATATTAGTATATGTTATTATCAAATATTAATATAATTAAGAGATATATAAAATATAAAAATTGATTTGGTTGTTATTAATATTAGTATCTGTTATTATCAAATATTAATATAATTAAAATATATATATAATTAAATGTATATTATTTTATTTATATTTAATTATAAATATATAATCTTTAAAATTAAGAAGAAAAAAAATATTTTTTATTTAAGTTGTTAAACTTCTTTTAAAATTCTGGAAAAAAAACATAATTTTTTAATCAATGCTGGACTTTAGAGTTATATTCCTCCCAACAACCTGACACACAATTAGCTGCACTGACTGGACTTTAGGGTCATATTCCTCTCACCCACCCGACATAAGTTAGGTACGAAGAAAGACGATGATTCTAAAAGAATTCATCGCTCTCGATAGATCCAGTGGAGTATGACCAGAACCAATTACCACCGACACGAAAGCAAAATCAATTCTTATTTAAACGATGTACATTACGATATTGGAATTATATTGGAATATATTTTTATTTTTAAGATGTATATTACGATATTGGAATTATATTGGAATATATATTTATTCTTTATAAAATCATATTTAGATTCGTATTTGTATTTAAATCGTATTCCAATCTTGTTGGATAAACTTATTTTAAAGCTTAACTTATTTTTAAAAAATTTAAAAATACTTATTTATATGATGTATATTTTTATATTTGGTTTTTATTCAAATATCATTTTGTGTTGTGTGTAGTGAATTGTGTTCAAATTTGTATTTGTGTTCAAATTCATATTTTTAATTTTGTTATTGTTATTAGTCCCTACCGTAGGTATAGAAGGACTATAGCAATCTATAATTCATTGACTTGCTATTAGTTTGTCATTTGACCACAAATATATGCATAATATCTAATGTTGGAACTAGGGAACAAAAAGCATTGATTTTTATATAATAAAAAGTACCATATATGTCACGATCTGATTGGATAACAGATTGGAGGTCTTATTGTCGGCTTCACTATTCCCAATGTTTTATATGTTATCATATCCAAACTTTTTGATTATATACGGTCTTTTTGAATCATATATTTTTTTATGTATTGCTTGAAGGTGAATCAATGCTAGCATTAGTTCGAATGTTTGTCTTAGCATTTTTGAATGTCTGTCTTAGCATTTTCTGCTAGCTAAATTTATCTCAATGTATGATTATTTATCTCAATGTATGATTATTTATCTCAATGTATGATATGTTATATTATTAAGTACTTAACGTAACCCATTTTTTCTTAAATGTTTACACAGCTAGAGGCCCTTGGACGGTTTGACAACCTTATATGTTTCTGACAGCCTTAAATGTTTATATAATGCTATAACACTTTTTACTTAATGAATAGTATAAACAAATATTTAAATTTTATTCAATATTATTTTTAACGTTTTTAAATGGGAATTTGGAATTTTGATTTCCATGATATACATTTTGCACCCAACACTTTCGTCATATACATTTTGCACCCAACAATCTGTCATATACATGAGACTGAATAATTTATAGAATATTATAACATTGTACCAAGATTTATAGTAATTTATATAATGTTATAACACTTTTTACTTAATGAATAGTATAAACAATTATTTAAATTTTATTC
>JZKD02S1673340.1:524486-540026 GCA_000966675.3 Picea glauca
CGGGTTGGCGGAGTCGGGGTTCACATGTTTCATTTTTCATGTCCATCATATTCCGTGATATACATTTTACACCCAATACTTCCATCATATACATTTTGCACCCAACAATTTCGAGTAATTTATAGAATATTATAACATTGTAATTTATAAAATATTATAACATTCTACCAAGATTTATAGTAATTTATATAATGCCATAACACTTTTTACTTAATGAATAGTATAAACAAATATTTAAATTTTATTCAATATTATTTTTAAAGTTTTTAAATGTAAATTTGGAATTTTGGAATTTTGATTTTGTTTATGATAATAAAGGTGAAATTTATTTTTAATTTTCATTTTTCATGTCCAGCTTGTTTCGTGATATACATTTTGCACCCTACATTTCAGTCATATACATTTTGCACTCAACAATTACGGAGTGACGGGTTGGCGGAGTCGTGGGTTCTCATTTTTCATGTTCAGCTTGTTCCGTGATATATATAAACAATTATTTAAATTTTATTCAATATTATTTTTAACTTTTTTATATATAAATTTGAAATTTCCATTTTGTTTATGATAATAAAGGTGAAATTTATTTTTATTTTTCATTTTTACATTTTGCACCCAACAATTACGGAGTTGGTTCACATTTTTCATTTTTCATGTTCAGCTTGTTCCGTGGTATACATTTTGCACCCAAGACTTCCGTCATATACATTTTGCACCCAACAATTCCGCCATATACATGAGACTGAGTAATTTATAGAATATTATAACATTGTACCAAGATTTATAGTAATTTATATAATGTTATAACACTTTTTACTTAATGAATAGTATAAACAATTATTTAAATTTTATTCAATATTATTTTTAACGTTTTTAAATGTAAATTTGGAATTTTGAAATTTTGATTGATGAAATTTATTTTTATTTTTCATGTCCAGCTTGTTCTGTGATAGACTTTTTGCACCCAACACTTCCTCCATATACATTTTGCACGCGGGTTGGCGGGTTGGCGGAGTCGGGGATTCAAATGTTTCATTTTTCATGTCCATCTTGTTCCGTGATATACATTTTGCACCCAAGACTTTCGTCATACACATTTTGCACCCAACAATTCTGTAATTTACATGAAACTGAGTAATTTATAGAATATTATAACATTGTACCAAGATTTATAATAATTTATATAATGTTATAACACTTTTTACTTAATGAATAATGAATACTATAAACAAATATTTAAATTTTATTCAATATTATATTATTTTTAAGTTTTTAAATGTAAATTTGGAATTTTTGAATTTTGATTTTGTTTATGATAATAAAGATAAATTTATTTTTAATTTTCATTTTTCATGTCCAGCTTGTTCCGTGATATACATTTTGCACCCAACACTTCCTTCATATACATTTTGCACCCAACAATTACAGAATGCATTTTTCATTTTTCATGTCCAGCATGTTCCGTGATATACATTTTGCACCCAACACTTCCGTCATATACATTTTGCACCCAACAATTTCCTCATATACATGAGACTGAGTAATCTATAGAATATTATAACAATACATAGCATTATATAAAAAATGTATATCACGGAACAGGTTGGACATAAAAAATGAAAAATGTGAACCCGCAACTCTGCGAACCCGGGACTCGTAATTATTGGGTTACATGGGTTATGTATTAAATATTTCATGTACTATTTATTGGGTTACATGGGTTATGTATTAAATATTTCATGTACTATCAAACTTAGATACTAGGAACCTTCGTTGATGTACCAGACATTAATATTTTTTGATAAATTTCAAATAAAACTAATTCGGGAATACTAAATTCTGCATGGATACCACATGTACTGCAACTTGCAACCCACACATTTACTCCCATTCCAACCTTCGTTGATGTGCTAGACATTAATATTTTTTGATAAATTTCAAATAAAACTAATTCGAGAATACTAAATTCTGCATGGATACCACATGTACTGCAACTTGCAACCCACACATTTACTCCCATTCCAACCTGACAGAGATTGCCCTGCCATGCAGCACTTGTTATAAGATGGAGTAACCTAATTTTAAAGATGAATTATCAATTTTATTGTGATGTGAATTTTTTAATATGTATATAAATTGTGTGTATTTGTATGATATGATTTTAAATTTTATAAAATGTTATATTAATTACTCTAGAAGTGGTTATTATAATTATAATAATATCTTATTCTTGTATTTATATAATTATTAGTGTGAGATCTGATTTTTTATAAAATGTTAGTTATTTTTTATTAATTATGTTCAATTATTTTAGTGTACTAATTTTATTTTAATTAGGGGTATGTTATAGATTATCTCTAATTAGGAGGATTAACTCAAATAGTCATGAGTTAGATGTGAAACCTTTCATGGGTTAGCATCAAGGTCCATGGTTTTCCCTATTTACCATCTATGGATCATGGGGAAGCACTTTGGAGGGTTTTCCACAAGGATTTCCTTGAAAAAAATGCTACAAGTCATTCCTCTCTAAAATATTTCATCCTCGAAGAATTGGTAAGATGAGTTGTTTCATATTGCCAGTTTCCAAGTAGCTTCAGGGCACTCCCATGAAGTTCATGGTTGAAAAAGTGGCATTGGGGAATGCACTCACTCAACAACACACGTACGCACACACATTATTTAAAATGTGCACAAAACAACCTTAGTGCCTTCCAAACCACCATAGAAGTCGTCACAAAGTTTGTCAAATAAGCATGCACATGTTTCACAAACACACATGAACCTTATAAAACAAACATGCAACATAAATAAATAAATATTTGTGTAATGTTGTCATAACTTTGTACTATAACATCAATTTTTAGTGTTCTATAGCTAGTTGGTAAGGTCTTCAAAAGCTCTACAATGTTCATGTTATGATATTTTCATGTTTTTTTTCGAGGTAATATCGCACGGGAAACCCCCAAGTACTTCCCCACTTTGTGGATGATAAACGGGGTAAATCGTCGGCCCTGATGTCCGACCTCCTCCGTTGGGAATAACTTCATGTCTGGCTCAAAACCACTTGAGCTAGCCCTTGGGGCTATGATATTTTCATGCTTTTACATAGATAAATGCTTCTTTTCAAAAAAATAGAAAATGAGTGTTTATGCCATGATCAATATCTCAAACCACCACATAGTTTTTCTAATAGAGATATTTGGCCTCCAATGATAATATGGGTTCTCTTAGGATGTTTTGCAAATGAGGGATGGGTTTTGGGGACTTAACCATTGTAAGAGGAGAAAAGCAAGGGAATTAGGCACTAAATGAAGCTTTTAGGGCTCATGTGCCATAAACAAGGCTTCAAACCACCACATAGACCCTCTAAAAGGGATGTTCAACCTTTAAGTGGAATATAGCTACTCCTATAATGCCTTGGATAGTAGGGATGGGTCTCAAGGCCTTACCAATGGCATGGGAAGAGAATAAAGCCCTTGGGCCCTAAATGAAGGTTATAGGGACTAAGGGTTGTGAATAAAAACACAACCACAAACATGCCATGTATAGGAGATCATTGTCCTTAGAGTGTGATATGAGTGCCATTATAAGGTTTTGTGCACTAGGAATGGGTCTTGAATACTTGACCATGGTTGGGAGAAAAATCAAGGAAATTAGGTCCTAATTTAAATTTCTTGAGCTAATTGTCCACAATCAAGGCCTTGAATAACAAGATAGACCCTTTAAAGTGGATCTTTTCCATACAAGTGTGATATGGACATGATCATGACTTTTTGAATAGTAGGGATGGGTCTGAGGGGCTTGATCATAATTAAGTGAAGAAAAAAAGGATCATACACCATAAATGGATCTATAAGTCTCTTTAACCATGAACATGACCTCAAACCACAACACAAGCCCATTAGAGGAAATCTATGACCTCCAAGTGGAATATGGATACTATTATAAAGTCTTATCTACTAAGGTGTCTTATGGTTCCAAAAGGTGTCTTATGTTCCAAAATTTGCACATGTGGTGGTTCCCCCTGAACACATCGTGGTTTCACCTGAGAACTCCCATGACCAAGTTTTCTCTTTGGCTCCATTGTATAGGGTTACTAAGTAGGTAACCTTGTGGTAACATGAAAAAAAGAGTAAATAGGTGGTGTACATGGATAAAGATTTCATTTACAAGGCTTGTGTGGTGGTTTCAGATCCTATGCATGGTCTATGAACCATAAAATCATCTTTTAGTACCTAAGACATTAGTTTTTATCCTTAGACCATGGGATATGTCTCAAGAACCGTCTAGTTTGGAAAAAAAATTGTAAATGGTTCCCATATGACCATGGTCAAGGCCTTATGAACTATCCCTAATAAACCAGTTCTCTTAATGGTGTATATATCCCACTTGGTGGAAAAATATCCCATCTGAATGGTGTGTGTGTGTAGTAGTCAAAGCCCTCCTTTTGTCCCATGAGCCCTAGAAGTTTATTTTGGGTCATATGCCCCTTTCTTTCCTTACTTGACCATAGTCATGATCCTAGTATCAATTTCTAGTACAAAAAATCTCTTATAGGCCACTATCCTACTAAGAGGTCAAAGACCCCTTTTATAGGGACTACGTGGTGCTTGGAGTCCACCTTCATGGACTAGATCCTTAAAATATTTATATATGATTAGAGGCCCTTTATCCCCTCCCCTTTTCATGGTCAAGACCTTGAGACCCATCCTCAATGTACAAAACCTCCTAATGGTACCCATATCCCAATCAGAGGCCAAACATCCCCTCTAAAAGGCCTCTATAGTGGTTTGAGGACTTTTCCGTGGCTCATGACCCTTAAAATCATCATTAAGGTCCTAAGACCCTTTATTTAATTTTTCTCCTATGACCATGGCTAAGTTCTTGAGACCCATCCATTGTGTCTAAAACTTTTTTTAATAGTGCCCATATCTCTTTTTGAGGTCAAAGTTTCCATCTAGAGGGTTTATGTGGTGGTTCAAGGTGTCATTAGTGGATTATGATCCCTAGAAGATTATTTTATATCCTACAACCCTTGTTTCCATCATTTCCCATGGTCAAGTCCCCAAGATCCATGTCTATTATGCAAAATCTCTTAGCAATGCCCATATCCCACCAAGAAGCCAATGATCCAAGTTTTTTTGGTGGTTTGACACCTATCTCAAGTACCAGGGCCATAGAAGCTTCATTTTGGGAGAAAGGCCTGAGAGCCATCTCTTATGTGTAAAACCTTTTATTGGTACCTATATCCCACTTAGGGTAAAAGGTACTTTCTAGAGGGTTTTTTTGTGGTTTGAGAAACATTTCATGTTCCATAAGACCTATAAGATTCATATATGGATTAAGTACCTTATTTTCCTCCCCAAATAATTATCAAGGCCCTAAAACCCATCCCCATTGCACAAAAAATCCTAATGGAATCCCTATTCCACTCATATGCAAAAGAACCCTTTTATAGGACCTATGTTGTAGTTCAAGGCTTTCATCATTGCCCATTATCCCAATAATATACATTCAGGTTATAATTCCCTATATTTCTCCCCTGACCATTGTTAAGGCCACAAGACCCATCCTTCATGCATGAAGCATTATAATGGTACCCATATCTCACTTGAAGGATAATGATCCCCTATAGAGGACACATTATGTGGTTTATGGCATTTTTTACAACTCTAGTTCTATACAGGATTCATTTATGTTCAAAGGGCCTTATTTTCTTCCCTTAACCATGGTCAATGCCTTAAGATCCATCCCTATCATGCAAGAGCTTATAATGGTACCATAATTCATTTGGAGAGAAAAGATCACCCCTAAAGATTTTGCATTGTGGTTTGAGGTCACATTCATAGAAAATAAACCTTGAAGATCCATTTATGGCATAATCTCTTTGTTTTCCTCCCTTGACTATGGTCAAGGCCCTAAGACCCATCCCTACTATACAAAAACTCATAATTGCATTCACATCCCATTGGTATGCCAAATATCCACTTTAAAGGACCTGTGTTGCAATTCAAGGCCTTGAGAAAGTCCCATTATCTTAAGAAACTTAACTTAGGGGATAATTCCCTCAACTTTTCCCCCAACCAAGGTTTGCTACCCATCCCTAGTGCACACAAACTCATATTGGTGCCCATAACCCACTCTAAGTACATCGATCTCCTATAAAAGGCATGTTTGTGGTTTTTGTCCTTGTTCATGGCCCTTGGTTCCTACAAGCTTCATATAGGGCTTAAGGGCCTTATTTTCCTTCAATGCCCATTAGCAAATCCTTGAGACCCATATTTTTTTATCTAAGGCATTAAAAGAGCAACCATATTCCACTTGGATACCAAATATCCCCTTTAGAGGGCCCACATGGTGGTTCAAATCCTTGTTCATGGACCATGATACCTAGAATCTTTATCTAGAGCCCAATTCTCATGATTTCATCCCCTTACAATGGTCATGTCCCTCAAACCCATCCCTCATGTGCTCATTAGAGGGACTATGTGGTGGTTTGAGGTATTGATCATAGCCCATACTTCCATTTTCTATTATTTTGAAAATATGAAATTATTTATGTAAAAACATAAAAGGGACATAACATAAACTTTGTATATCTCTTCAAGACATTTTCAACAAGATAAAAAACTCCAAAAATGGATATCGAGGTAAGAAGTTATGGAAAATTTACTAAAATAGTTTTTTATGTTAAAAATAACATGTGCAAATTTTGGAACATACATGTGTTGTTTTTCCAAATTTACATTACCACTAATGCATCATGAGAGACCATCATTAGCTTACACTCACCCTTGATATTATGGTAAGGTTCACCACTTGATAAGGTCTTTATTATTTTCTCTTGAATTAAGGGCGTTGTTTTTCCTTTGAGACACCTTTTGGTTTGAGTGCTAGACTTTTCCTGTACCAAAGTATATCATTTTCCTAAACATATCTTGAGTTTTTCGAACTGTTATTTTCTACCTTTTGGATTATCTCCTATTTCTCGGGTTCTTTATCCTTTTTTTTTGACATTTGAGATCCATTCACAGGTGATGACTAGATTTGAGTATAGTGTATCATCTCCCCCTTATTTTCTTGATAAGCTATCTATAAATTGATTTCCATTTCCCTTTTTTATAAGATCTCAAATTCAAAACAAGAAATGGAATTTTGTTTCCCAACAATTTTATTGTTCCCTTTATGACTCTTTTCTTCATCAAGTGCCTCTACCAAATTGCATAAAAATGTAACATAGGCTTAGGATTTTTCTTTAATCATTTTGTTGAACAAAATTATTTTAATGGGTGGACACTTGATTATAATGCATACTCCACTAATTAACATGCCAAAACATTGGTGATCTTAACTGGTAATCATTTATAGTAAAATTTCCATGTTGTAGAGCCCCTAAAGTGAGAGTCCCTATAAGATTAGCTTTAACTTCAATTTTAACATTCTCCTAAAAATGCCAAAATAAAACATACTCATAATTTCCTTTATTGCATATGAATAGCATTGGTAAATGTCTAGATCCTCTAACTTATGCTAAGCATCTCCTCAAATCTTGATGCTTCCATAGAACTTTATGTTCTCATTCCTAGGAAATTGACATAGTAGAGCATGTTTGAATAAACTTACATGAATCATCATCTCCACCAGCTTGATAAACTTGAATAGGTAAAATTGCACACTGGTTTTCAATCCTATAAGGACTAGGTACATAAGCATACTAAAAACTATCTAAAAATTAGGATTCTTTAGTTTCATTCTATATTTCAGTCCTAAGATACAATGGCATTTCATCCAACTCACATTTTCGTTTAATATGAAGTATCCCTTCCCTATCAATACTGAAAGGTTGACTCCACTTGTATCCATTGACATAGCTCTTTAAAAGTTCACTTGATAAATTTTGGAGGATCTATAGAATAAATCCATTTTAGTTGTTCACTTCCACGTTGCTATAATAATAGCCAATGTCCAACCGTCCTAACAAATTGTAGCGCTAGAAATGCACCACCTTAGATCTCTCGTATGTTGAGTCTAGAAAACTTGAGAGATTGTAATAATCTCCATTTTAATTAAATTCCCTCACATAAATATGTCCCTTATTCTCCAAATTATAAAAGGAAATGCCTCCCAAGTCCTCAAGAATTTTGACATATTTATGTATGTTGTCTTTAATATTTTTTATTTTATCTAAGGGATGATTTAAATATTTCTTTGCATCTTTAATGACCCATAATGGGGGAAAAAATCTATCTTGAAACTATGTGAAGTCTCAATATCAACTAAACGATATGCTAGGGGAAAGGAAGCAGCATTACAAACCCAACAAGGTACAAATAGCCAAATATATTTCCTTGTAAAAATTGTTTCTCCAAATTCATTCTCCATACTAACTCATGATTCCCTATTGCTTTGTGGGTGAGCCATCTAGAAGAAAGACAGAAGAGAATCTGATGATGGATCTGAAAGAAGGATAACCTTCGTTTCTAGTTTACATCCACCTTGTGTTAGTATTATCAGATAAATAGGCTTATAGACAACCAAAGAATGTATGTTTTCACACTTCTTAGATGAAACAAGACCACATTCCATCTTTGATCTACCTCCTTCATTAGTTTTCACCTGAATGATATATTCTACATTATAGGGAAATTTATTCTCTAGCTTGAGAGTAGCATTAACTAGTATTCTCCAATCATAAATTGGATAGGTCAATTGTGAGTAGATGTTGGCATCTACCATGTTGAGCAATAGACAGACTACTTCAAAATGGTGAAACTAATTTCCCACTCTTTGTTTTTCATATAGAATTTATTTTAGAAGAATGGATATTTTCAAGTTTGTTTTGATCATTTCAAGAAGGGTCACTACATCATCTGGTTGAAACCAAATGTCCCCATAAATATGCCCTATGTGAAAATAAAGAGAAAGGGTGTACTTGCACTCAATAATAAGTATCACTTGGAGTACAAATCTAGGGCATAGGAGTGGAGCACCCCAATTTTAGTATGGATACCACTTCCCTTGTATGTATTGTCTTACCCTTAGATAATCAATGTTGAGTATGCATGCAATTGTGTCATCTTAACAAGTCAAAAACTTATCACCTGAATGATTTTACAAAAGAAAGGAACCATTTTAAATGTTGAAAATTCAAACCATAGTGTTATGCAATTTTTACTCACAGGAATCTTACTGAATAATCAATAATATCTCCCTAGGATTAGCCTAGAAATCCTAGACAGGAAAGGGGTAGACTTCTTATGGATTTTCTAGATCTATACATACACACATAGATTCATAATCATCTTAGAGAATGGGGAATATTTGCATACCTTTCTTGAGGTGGTCCTTCGTATTTCCCAGTTGTTGCAATCCTGAAAAACCAGACCCAACTCCACAACCTACTTCCCATATACAAAATACAAGCAAAACCTTATCTTCTTCTCTACTAAAGATTAGAATCCTAGATCCAATCTAATTCTAATTAGATCTATAAAGGAATAAATCATATCTATCATTGATTCAATGAACACAAATGATATGAGGGAAAAACCAAATGATCTATTAATAAATCATGGAGAATGCATACCAAATCATACCACAACTTGATGAAGATGCATCCTCCTTTAGCCTCCTTTATCCTTGTCTATCCTTGTAGCTCCTTGGTTAGGCTAGGCTCACTGACTCCTGTCTGTGATGGTGGATACCTTTGTAGTTAGACATCATAACAATACTCTAAATTATTCCTCGTCTTGCCCAAGGCTTTCCTTTGTTATCTAGCTCTTGGAGGAGGCTTGAGAGAGGCTTCTAGATCTTCTATAGACCACTACAGACTCGAATGATGTGAGTTTCTAGGCCTTTGACATGAACATCCAAATATTCCCTCGCCTATCACCTCGTAACTCCTCAATTCTAGAAGTCTTGAAGTGCCGCACTTGTTGAGCCACTAGTGTCCAGCGAGGGCCTCGCTTTTTGTCCACTAGGTTTCACGTGAGGGCCTCCAAAAATGCTCCAAAATGGGTCAAACCTTAGGCAAAAGATATATTGGGGATTATATCCTATGATGCCTTCCTCTATGGCCTATAGGGTGGAAATTAAGGCTATAACACATAAGCCCAATCCTCACTATCAACAAACTGAGATTTGTCAATGAACCAATATGATATCCATACCCAATTTGAGGGAAACAAAGCTTCAAACAAGTCCTTAGAAGAGTAGTATGTATTTCTACTCCACTACCCCAAATTAGCTAACATTAGAAGGTTAGGCCATTTGTTGCCCCATACTAAAAGTGAATTATAATGCTTTATAATGCTAGTTCTCAAAGATCTATTCAATTTCGACAACATACCTATTTGTTTTGATAGAACAACCTCTAAATTCACGATGAGAATTCATAATATATTTCTCATCAATATCCACATTCTTTGAAGCCATATTTTCCCCAAATTCCTAATTATCAACCACATCAGGCTCTACAAGTTTGGGAACTTAAGGTTCATGTTTTGAATCTTGAATCAATGTTCATGAGAATTCATAATATATTTCTCATCAATATCCTCGTTCTTTGAAGCCATATTTTCCCCAAATTCCTAATTATCAACCACATCAGGCTCTACAAGGTTGGGAACTTAAGGTTCATGCTTTGAATCTTGAATCAATGTTCATTTTATTTTATTTTCATTTAGTACCAACTCCTTTCTTTCTGGATACACAGATATTTAATTTGGACTTATTTTGTTATTGTTTTATGTAAATATTGGTTAAATTGTTGGAATTCTTGCATTATGCTAGCAAATGTTTTGTTACTTTCAATGTATATCTCATATAAACTTTATGCCTCTTCCATTTATATGAAAAAGGGTTTCAAACATAGTGGAAGCCTCAATAATATACCACTTCAGGAGAATGAATCACATTTATACAAAGATTTGTATAAATTTACATTGATTAATTCATAAGTTGGTGAGTTACAACAATGAAAACTCTCATATTTATACAAATATCACTACGAGATGTGACTTTTCATGCAAAGTTGTCCATATATAAATGTTTATTAATTATGCCTAGTTATCCTAGTATACTAATTATCTTTCAATTAGGGGTATGCTATAGTATGAGTGAGTTATGAACATAACATACACACACCTTGTAACTAAATATGTTCTTATCTTTACCAATGTAATATGGGTTTAGATCAAATAGTTTCGAGTGTAAGACCACAAGGAAATGCCTCTTTTTATGCATAACACTCATAAAATTACGTGATCTAAAAGGGAAAAGGTTTGTTCACTCATAAAAAAATGGGTCCCCTCCTCCTTGGGTTCCTCTAATTGCTTATGTCATAAGCTTTTGAGAGTCAGGATCCCAAATCGAAGGGGTACATATGGTACTTTTGGTTGATTTCTTCAGTTGACCCAACTACTTCCCCTTGTACATTTTCAAAGGCGGACTTAACTAGTTCAACCACCAGGTCAAATGTCATTGACTTTTTTTCTTGTGAACAAAGGAAGGCAGAGTACTTTAGACAAATCTAGTCATCAAGGTTTTTCTTAGGTTAAGGTTAAATTATTTTGGGAAAACAGGGTAATTCCCAATTCCCCCTCACCAGTTCCCACTCATGGTATCATGGTCGATACTTCAAGGTTTCATCCTTCAGTCATCTCATTGGAAATTTATCATTAAACATAAAAACACAATTACAGTGTATATTAGTCACGGTATTTAAATCTTAATTATAATTACAGACTGGGGCGAAACAAGATGTTACGTTCCCCTCCCCCGTTAAAAGAAACATCGTCCTCAGTGTTTTACCACCGTATAAAAAGATTTATACAGAAAAGAAAAAATGGTTATGCCTTTTTCATGTCATCCTCTAATTCACATGTAGCCTCATCTGCTCCAAAGTACTTCCATTGCACCTTGATCTGCACGATAGCTCAGTTTCGGAGCAATGTCTCCTTTCTGTCAAGTATGCATTAAGGCTTGGGCTAGAAATATCCTTCTGGTTTCACCTGTATCACAGTCCAATCAATAACATTATTAGGATCGTGAATCTATTTCTTTAACAAAGATACATGGAACGCATTATGAGCTCTAACAGTTGGAGGTACAGAAATATGGTATGTCATTGCTCCCACCCTTTCTAGGACTTCAAATGGTCTACAATAGTGGGGTACCATCTTGGTGCAATTTACCATTCTTAGGGAGATCCTTTTAGGATTAAATCTAATATACACATGATCCCCCACCTTGAACTCTTTATGAGTTATTTTACTATCAACGTAGCCCTTTTGCCTGTCTTGAGCCACTTTCAAATTCTGCTTAATTTTGAGTACTTTTCATTCCATCTCCTTCAACATCTCATGTCCAATTTTGATCATGTCTATCAGATCATCCCAAAAGATTGGAATTATGTACTTTCTACCATACAAATCCTCAAATGGGCTCATTTTTAATGATTCTTCATAGCCATTGTTGTAGGAAAATTCTACCATGGGTAGATAATCTTCCCACTTCTTGGGCTAGTGCATAATATGCATCCTCGACATATCTTATAGAAATTTGTTTACCCTCTCAGTGTTCTCATATGTTTAAGGATGGTAAGCAATTTTGAAGGATAATTGTGTTTCGAATCTTGCAAATAGGATTTTCTAGAATTTTGATGTGAACTTAGCATCTCGATCTGAAATCATTTTCTTGGGCATGCCATGAAATCTAAAATTTTTCTTTGTAAAAATATCAGCAACATCTATGGCTTTATAAGTGGATTTAATTGATATAAATTGAGTTTCCTTACTCAACTTATCCACCACCACCATGATCGCATCATCTTGCTTGGTTGTTCTTGCCAGTCCTGTGATGAACTCCATGGATATAATCTCCCATTTCCATTTTGGAATTTGCACCGGCTCCAGCAATCATGTTGGGTGTTTGTGCTCAACCTTGACCTGTTGGAGATCCAAACACTTCGCAATATATTTAGCAAAATCCCTTTTCATTCCCAGATAGAAATACACTTTTATTGTTGTTGTTATCATCTTTTGATAACCCAGATGACCCACATAAGGCCTCCTATGAAAATCATCCACTATTAACTTCCTTTGTTCCATTGAATCAGGTATGTACAATCTGATGGTGTAAATCAACACCCAGTCTTTAATGAGTTGATATCCTTTGTAGCTCGGCCCTCTTGGATACTAGCTTAGGTTGTTCTTTATTATCTTAAAATGCTCATCATATTGCAGAGAAAATCTGATCCTATGTTTTATATCAGAGTCACACACAATGATTGTTGCTAAGTGTACCATTTGCACACTTCTACTCAGTGCATCTTCCACTCAATTTTCCTTGACTTTGATGTTTCTAATTTCAAAATCAAATTCGCTAATAAGTTCCATCCACCTAGACTGTCTAGAATTTAAACATGGTTGGCTAAATAAATATTTCATCCCACAATGATATATCATCAAGACAAATCTTTTCCCAAGCAGGTAATGTTTCTGCATTTTCAAAGCATGTATGATGGTTGCAAGTTCCAAGTCATGAGTAGCATAGTGATGCTCATGCTCATTCATCTTTCATGAGCCGTAAAAAACCACAAGTACTTCTTGCGTGAGGAATCCACCAAGTCCTTCTTTGCAAGCATCTATACAAACTAGGAAATCTTTGTTAGGGTCTACAATTTTCAGGACAGTTCCATCGGTCAAAAGATGTTTCATCTACTGAAATTTGGTCTCACATTCTGCTGACCATACAAATTTCACTCCTTTTCTTTGCATTGAAGTGATGGGGTGACCAATCTTGGAGAATCCCTTAATAAACCTCATATAGTATCTAGCTAATCTCATAAATTATCTTACCTTGGATACATTTCTAGGGGTTGGCCAATCCATGATGGCCTTGATCTTTTATGGGTCTACTTCCACTCCATCTTCTGAGATTACGTGACCCAAATATTGGATCTACCTCTAGAATAAATCATAGTTGTTGTATTTATAATACAGCTAGTGTTCCCTTAAAACCTGTAGCACCAATATAAGGTGTTCTTCATGTTCTTCCCTGGTTCCGGAATAAATCAAAATATCAGCAATGAGCACAAGGTCAAACTTGTCCAAATACTTGTTGAGAACATTGCTCATCAAACACATAAACGTGGCTGGTGCATTCGTAAGCCTGAATGGCACCACCACAAACTCATAGTTTCCAGACCTTGTTCTAAAGGCAGTCTTATGGATGTTTTCATCCTTAATTTTGACTTGATGATATCTAGACCTCAATTCCATTTTAGAAAACATTGTATCTTCTTTGAGCTAATAAACAAGATCATCAATTCTGAGTAGTGGGTATTTAATATTGATGGTCATCTTATTTAACTTCTTGTAGTCAATACATAGCCACAAAGTACCATCTTTCTTCTTTACAAACAATGTTGGTGCTCCCCATGGGGACACACTCAACCTAATATACCCTTTATCCATCATCTCTTTTAGTTGTAATTTTAATTCCACCAACTCTGGTGTGCTCATCCTATAGGGCCCTTTAGATGTTAGTATTTGTCTTGGTATTAGCTCTATGGAAAATTCAATGTCCCTCTTAGGAAGAAATCCAAGTACCTCCTTTGGAAACACATCTCTGAATTCATACAACACTGGGTGGTCTTCAATTTTCATCTTGATGCTTTATGTTGAATATAACACTTGTATTGCTTACAAGGGACACTCTTTCTGGCTATACTTCTTAAGTTGAGGCACTGATATTTTCCTTCTTGATATAGGCCTATGGATTCCCTATTGCATCCTCTTGTTTCCTTCATCGTCTTCCCAATGTTATAGAGATTTGTTAAAACAATACAATTTTACTTTGTGGGTAGCCAACCAATCCACACCTATCATCACATCATATAACCCCAAACAAAGTAGGTTCAAGGTTGCATGTGTATGAAATCCATTCATTTCAAATGGGAAAGCTTCAATCATCTTTGTCACTCTCTACTCGGTTCTTGTGCCTAGTGTTAGGCTCCAATCTACTCAAGTAAATTAGAGTGCAAATGATTGTCAATCCGGTGTTTGTAAGACTTAGAGGCACGTCCAAAGTATATGGATTTAGAGATAATTTTTATCTTTAATGGAGATAAACCAAAACCTATTCTAAGGATGAATGTGAAATAGATGCTAAGCTTCTATTTAGAAGTCATGTTCATAGATCTCATAACAGTGATCAGCAATTGTTTTTCTAAAGAGTATAAACAGTAAGCTTTCAAGAGATGTTCGAACTAGTTTTAAGACCTATCAAATGCAAATGCTAGAAGAACAAAACTCTTATTCAAGAGATGCATTCATTGTCTTCTTTCATTCATTCATTAACAACTAACATCAAATCAAATCAAAGTACTGAAAGCATAAATAACTCAAAAAACATTCATGACTATTTTAATGTTTGAAGGCAAACTACACATTGAATTCTTATTCAAGAAATCATTCACAATATGAGTAAGGCTTGAAAACATTAAGCATGTAACTTAGCTATGAAATTCATCTAACTACA
>JZKD02S1673340.1:579062-600497 GCA_000966675.3 Picea glauca
CATTACTAATCTAAATTACAACTAATGGCCTAAAGCCGACATAAATAAAATAACATTACTAATCTAATATGCCCCAATTAAGGGGTAATGAGCCAATATTAGGGCTTAACAAAATGTTTTGTTACTTTCAATGTATATCTCATATATACTTTATGCCTCTTCCATTTATATGAAAAAGGGTTTCAAACATAGTGGAAACCTCAATAATATACCACTTCAGGAGAATCAATCACATGTATACAAAGATTTGTATAAATTTACATTTATTAATTAATAAGTGGGTGAGTTACAACAATGAAAACTCTCATATTTATACAAATATCACTATGAGATGTGACTTTTCCTACAAAGTTGGCCATATATAAATGTTTATTAATTATGCCTAGTTATCCTAGTATACTAATTATATTTCAATTAGGGGTATGCTATAGTATGAGTGAGTTATGAACATAACATGCACACACACCTTGTAACTAAATATGTTCTTATATTTACAAATCATGTAATTGGGTTTAGATCAAATAGTTTCGAGTGTAAGACCACAAGGAAATGCCTCTTTTTATGCATAACACTCATAAAATTACGTGATCTAAAAGGGAAAAGGTTTGTTCACTCATAAAAAAATGGGTCCCCTCCTCCTTGGGTTCCTCTAATTGCTTATGTCATAAGCTTTCGAGAGTTATGATCCCAAATCGAAGGGGTACTTATGGTACTTTTGGATGACTTCTTTAGTTGACCCAACCGCTTCCCCTTGTACATTTTTGAAGGCAGACTTAACTACTTCAACCACCAGGTCAAATCTCATTGACTTTTTTTCTTGTGTACAAAGGAAGGCAGGGTACTTCAGACAAATCTAGTCATCAAGGTTTTTCTTAGGTTAAGGTTAAATTATTTTGGGAAAACAGGGCAATTCCCAATCCCCCCTCACCATTTCCCACTCATGGTATCATGGTCAGTACTTCAAGGCTTCATCCTTCAGTCATCTCATTGGAAATTTATCATTAAACATAAAACACAATTACAGTGTATATTAGTCACAGTCTTTAAATCTTAATCATAATTACAGACTGGGGGGAAATAAGATGTTAACTCCCCCCCCCCAAAAGAAACATCATCCTCAGTGCTTTACCATCGTATAAAAATATTTATACAGAAAAGAAAAAAAAATGGTTATGCCTTTTTCATGTCATCCTCTAATTCACATGTAGCCTCATCTACTCCAAAGTGTTTCCATTGCACCTTGATCTACACAATAGCTCAGTTTCAGAGAAATGTCTCCTTTCTGTCAAGTATGCATTGAGGCCCGTGCTAGAAATATCCTTCTGGTTCCACCTGTATCACAATCCAATCAATAACATTATTAGGATCATGCATATATTTCTTTAACAAAGATACATGGAACACATTATGAGCTCTAACAGTTGGAGGTACATAAATATGGTATGTCATTGGTCCCACCCTTTCTAGAACTTCAAGTGGTCTACAATAGTGGGGTACCATCTTGGTGCAATTTACCATTCTTAGGGAGATCCTTTTAGGATTAAATCTGATCCCACACCTTGAACTCTTTATGAGTTATTTTACTATCAACATAGCCCTTTTTCCTGTCTTGAGCCACTTTCAAATTCTGCTTAATTTTGAGTACTTTTCATTCCATCTCCTTCAACATCTCAGGTCCAATTTTGATCATGTCTATCGGATCATCCCAAAATATTGGAATTATGTACTTTCTACCATACAGAGCCTCAAATGGTCTCATTTTTAATGATTCTTCATAGCCATTGTTGTAGGAAAATTCTACCAAGGGTAGATAATCTTCCCACTTATTGGGCTAGTGCATAATATGCATCCTCGACATATCT
Organism: Picea glauca; assembly: GCA_000966675.3. Classification (NCBI taxonomy): domain Eukaryota; kingdom Viridiplantae; phylum Streptophyta; class Pinopsida; order Pinales; family Pinaceae; genus Picea; species Picea glauca. The sequence continues at coordinate 580,925 of JZKD02S1673340.1, forward strand.
TATAGAAATTTGTTTACCCTCTCAGTCTTATCATATGTTTAAGGATGGTAAGCAATGTTGAAGGACAATTGTGTTCCAAATATTGCAAATAGGATTTTCCAGAATTTTGATGTGAACTTAGCATCCTGATCTGAAATGATTTTCTTGGGCATGGCATGAAATCTAAAATTTTCCTTTATAAAAATATCAACAACATCTATGGCTTTATAAGTGGATTTAATTGGAATAAATTGAGTTTGCTTACTCAACTTATCCACCATCACCATGATCACATCATGTTGCTTGGTTGTTCTTACCAGTCCTGTGATGAACTCCATGTAGATAATCTCCCATTTCCATTCTGGAATTTGCATTGTTTCCAGTAATCATGTTGGGTGTTTGTGTTCAACCTTGACCTGTTGGAAATCCAAATACTTTGCAATATATTTAGCAAAATCCCTTTTCATTCCCGACTAGAAATACAATTTTCTTGTTGTTGTTATCATCTTTTGATAACCCGGATGACCCACATAAGGCCTCCTATGAAAATCATCCACTATTAACTTCCTTTGTTCCATTGAATCGGGTATGTACAATCTAATGGTGTAAATCAACAACCAGTCTTCAATGAGTTGATATCCTTCGCATCTCAACCCTCTTGGATACTAGCTTAGGTTGTTCTTTATTATCTTAAAATTCTCATCATGCTGCAGAGAAAATATGATCCTATGTTTTATATCAGAGTCACACGCATTGATTGTTTCTAAGTGTACCATTTGCACACTTCTAATTAGTGCATCTTCCACTCAATTTTCCTTGACTTTGATGTTTCTAATTTCAAAATCAAATTCGCTAATAAGTTCCATCCACCTAGCTTGTTTAGCATTTAAACATGGTTGGCCAAATAAATATTTCATCCCACAATGATATATCATCAAGACAAATCTTCTCCCAAGCAGGTAATGTCTCCGCATCTTCAAAGCATGTATGATGGTTGCAAGTTCCAAGTCATGAGTAGCATAGCGATGCTCATGCTCATTCATCTTTCTTGAGTCGTAAAAAACCACAAGTATTTCTTGCATGAGGAATCCACCAAGTCCTTCTTTGAAAGAATCTATACAAACTAGGAAATCTTTGTTAGGGTCTATAATTTTCAGGATAGTTCCATTGGTCAAAAGATGTTTCAACTACTGAAATTTGGTCTCAGATTCTGCTGACCATACAAATTTCACTCCTTTTCTTTGCAGTGAAGTGATGGGGTGACCAATCTTGGAGAATCCCTTAATAAACCTCATATAGTATCTAGCTAATCTCATAATTTATCTTACCTTGGATACATTTCTAGCGGTTGGCCAATCCATGATGGCCTTGATCTTTTATGGGTATACTTCCACTCCATCTTCTGAGATTACATGACCCAAATATTGGATCTGCCTCTAGAAGAAATCACAGTTGTTGTATTTATCATACAACTAGTGTTCCCTTAAAACCTGTAGCACCAATCTAAGGTGTTCTTCATGTTCTTCCCTGGTCCTGGAATAAATAAAAATATCAGCAATGAGCACAAGTTCAAACTTGTCCAAATACTTGTTGAGAACATTGTTCATCAAACACATAAACGTGGCTAGTGAATTCGTAAGCTTGAATGGCACCACCACAAACTCATTGTTTCCATACCTTGTTCTAAAGGCAGTCTTATGGATGTTTTCATCCTTAATTCTGACTTGATGATATCTAGACCTCAATTCCATTTTAGAAAACATTGTAGCTCCTTTGAGCTAATAAACAAGATCATCAATTCTTAGTAGTGGGTATTTAATCTTGATGGTCATCTTATTTAACTTATTGTAGTCAATACATAGACACAGATTACCATCTTTCTTATTTACAAACAATGTTGGTGCTCCCCATGGGGACACACTCAGCCTAATATACCCTTTATCCATCATCTCTTTTAGTTGTAATTTTAATTCCACCAACTCTGGTGTGCTCATCCTATATGGCCCTTTAGATGTTAGTATTTCTCTTGGTATTAGCTCTATGGAAAATTCAATGTTCCTCTTAAGAGGAAATCCAAGTACCTCCTCTAGAAACACATATCTGAATTCATACAACATTGGGTGGTCTTCAATTTTCATCTTGTTGCTTTATGTTGTGATCTAAAAACAGGGGGCTAACTTGTTATGCTATGCAAGCACCCTCTACTTCATTAAAATAAACTTTACAGGACCTTGCTCCATCTGTTAAAGTATGAAAGATAAATTATGTGCCAAGTTTATGCATCTTCTTTTAAATGTTCATGTGTGAGGAAATGTTCTTTTAAATGGTTAAATATGTACTTTAAATAAATACACAGCAACATAACTTGCAGCAAATAAACCATCAAACTCACAACAATAACAACATAATAAAGGAGTTCACCCCTCTCTGGGCTACATCTCCTTGAGCCTCCATCAATGGACTTGGATCTATGGGATTAATTTGTCAAAGATTATTTTACAAGTTGTTTCTCAACTCCAATGGAAATACTGACTATACCATTGGGTTCATAATACATAAAAACCCCATAAATGACTAATAGAACTTTGAAAACGGATCATGGCTCATCTGGGCATGACCTCTTCTACATGTGGCCTTAAGCTTCCCTAAGCTTCTTTGTGGAAAAAACACCTGTAAAATTCCTCAAATGGATCTGAAACCTATCCCAAAGTGTTCAGATCATAATAATTAGTCAAAAATGATTATTCAATCACAGAAAACAAACATAGGCTCATCTGAGCAAGACCTCCTACAATGAGGGCTTCAAGCTCCCTAGATCTCTCTGAAACTTCAATGGTTAAAAACCTGCAAAATAAGTCTTCAAATGGCTTTGAAAATAGTGCCAATGGATTTAGAACGTCCAAAAACCCCTAGCTGGGCTTTTTCGGCACCTCATTTGGCCAAAAAATGAAGAAGATAGGCCTCCTGCCATTTTCTTCCTGCAAGCTTGCTGTCTCTGGTTTGCCAAAACGCACCTCTGTACGTTCAACCAAGAACACGCTCAAAAACTCGTGCTAAAACCTAGCACACACGCGTAACTACAAAACCGATCAAACTGTAGGACGGTTAGGGCGTGCCCAGCCCCTAACCGCCAAGGCCGAGGTCATGTGGTCCTCCATACGACCGCGCTCTCAAACAAAAAGGGCTGAGTTTTTTTTAAAACCAATGGTTAAACGCCACTTGTCGGGTTCGTGGTTAAACCATTTAAACCAAATCCAAACTCCTGCACGCACAAATAGACATGGTCATATGTGCATACGACCGGGCTGTGGTGTTGTAACCATTAAAAATATCCAACCCCGTGCGCAATCCGTGTAACCACCGGTCATATTATAACCGTGGGCTTCGTTTGAAATGCATATTTGCGCGCCTCCGTATATACAATGGTCATATGGTACACATTACAACCACGGGCTGGGGCTAAGCCCCAGCCCGACCCCCCCACGAAATGTAAACCATTCAAACTTAAATAGTTTTTAAACCATATAGTTAATAAGTAACACCGTGTGGTATGTTGGTCAGGTGACCATTGTTAAAACACTGCCAAAGGGGGAGGTCCGGGGTTCGATCCCCCCAGACTCCATAATATTTTGAACAAACAACCATTGCCATGGTCCCATGTGGCAGCCCATGACTGGGCCACGTGGCACCACTCCATTTGCCCATTAAATGCCACGTGTCGAAACACCATTCATTCAAAATCTATCAATAAATGAATGCCACGTCAGTGTTCGTACCTCTACCAGTTCAGTTCTACCACATCATTGTATGGACATGCCACATCAGCATCCGTACAGACTGTACGGATTGTACAGTCAACATCCCTTTTTTTTTTCCCTGTTTGACATTTTGAACAGAACGTGATATCTCTCGCTCCCAATGTTCGTTTGAACCCAAACGAGTTGCGTTGGGTTCGTGACAACGAGGGCTACACACCCGTTCATTTTGAGGCAATTCCGATAACGTTGATTTTTGATCTAAATTTTGACCCCTGGTCCAAATTTTGATCATGTTGAATATAACACTTGTATTGCATACGAGGGACACTCTTTCTAGCTATACTTCTTGAGTTGAAGCACTGATATTTTCCTTCTTGATACATGCTTATGGATTTCCTATAGCATCCTCTTGTTTCCTTCATCGTCTTCACAATTTTATAGAGATTTGTTAAAACAATACAGTTTTACTTTGTGGGCAGCCAACCAATCCACACCTATCATCACATCATATAACCCCAAACGAAGTAGGTTCAAGGTTGCATGTGTATGAGATCCATTCATTTCAAATGGGAAAGCTTTAATCATCTTTGTCACACTCTACTTGGTTCTTGTGACTCGTTGAACTAACCATGATCTTGCATGCTTCCTTCTCTGTAAGACACATGCTTCAACAAATTGGGGTGAAATATAGCTAAGGTTAGAACAAGGGTCAATTAAAATTGAAATGGGTTGTTTGGTAATTATACATTCCAACTCTATCACTAAATCTTGGTGGTATGCCTATCAATTCTTGACAACTGCATAAATTTGTGGCATGCCTCTGGCTACATCATTGACAGTAATATCCTCCTGAACATTGTAGATTATCTTGTTATCATGTTGCCTATGAGGGAGATCCCTCAACATATATGCCTCTCCAAAACCCTAGCATTGGATAGGTCTTTTATGTTGCCCCTCCTTCTTTTCTTTTGTTTGTTATGTTGGTTTTTTCCCACTTTGAGAGGGAAATTTTTATTGGGTACACTTCTAGTGGGATGACTGGACCAAACACCTCTTTTTGGATTCGTGTATTGGGATGGTTTAAATCCTTTCTTTTGGAACCCATAATTATCCTTATTTTTCTAGTCCTTAAGAGGCTCATGCCTATGCTTAGATTGATCATAACATTATTTGGCCTTTCGGATGGTGTCCTATAGTGTCTTATGCTCATCAAAATCACATTTTTCCTGGTAGGATTGTGGTAATCCACTGAGGAAGAACAGTGTTCCCGCATTCTCATCCTTGAATAAGAATCCATGGTAAGTTGTAATATACCTTACATATATTACAATGTTCATTAATTACTAATTAAATGATTATTGTAATAATTATACTTTTAATGAAAAGTCACGTCTTTTAAGACAAAAAGACGTGACTCTACTCATTCACGTGTATTTATACACATTGTTGTACATTGACTAAGACATCGAATAATAAATAATAAATATTAAATATTAAATATATATTTTATATATATCTAGTTCCATGATTCCAAGTGGTATCAGAGAAAAAAATATGTTATCAAATTGAAGTTGCATGACTAAGTATGGAAACCATAAATGCCAGACTTGAAAACACGAAAAACATTATGGAGAATGTGAGTGACACTCTCTAAGAAATGAAGAGTTATGTGAATGAAATAATAGAAGAACAATTAGAGAAGGCATTCTTGGCATACTTAAAAGAGAGGGGTTGCTGCCAAAACCAAATCTCACTTCAAGAAGAACATCAAAAGAATATATCCATCACCAAGATAGACCCCTAGGTCACCAAGATAATTCCTTTGTCCTCCTTACTATGCAACATTAATGGTAATACTAATGATGATAGTAACAACTTCAATCATAGCATGGATGAAGATGAGAACAAAAAATATGAAGACAGTCGTAGAATGGATGAATATGAGAGTCGTGATTCCTTTCAACACCTTGGTTTTGATCAAAAATATTATGAAACCCTCGTTGGAAAAGATCTGGGTTACAACAAAAGTGGTTTTGATATTGATGATGGTGGTTATGATGGAAGAAGTTTGTGGCTAGATCATTCACATTTTCGATATAATCTAACCAGGACATACACATCTAGCATCCATAATTCAACATGTAATGTCAATGGAGTAGTTGTCCAAGAAGAAGGAGAATCCTCAAATGTTAACGAGCCTCACGTGCAAGTGCCTTTGAATGATAATAATAATAATAATAATAATAATAATAATGGAGATGGAGTAGTTGTCCAAGAAGAAGGAGAGTCCTCAAATATTAATACCCCTCATGTGCATGTGCCTTTGAATGATAATAATAAGGACCAATTCTCCAACTGCGAGGCGTGGGGAATTTTACGTCCCATGGAAGAAGGAAATCCAAATTTAAAAATGTTGGTTTTAGATTTGGATGGAACGTTGGTGCATTCGAGTAGGACACCCGTGCCCATCTTCTATGATTATTGAATCAAATTTGAGCAACAACGTGTGACACATTCATATTATGTGTCGAAGAGGCCAGGGGTGGATGAATTGTTGCATCATTTGGGTGCCACAACGTTGTATGAAATTGTATTGTTCACCACAACATCCAAAGAATATGTCGATGTTGTGGTGGAAGCATTGTTGGATTCATTGTCTGCCACTGCCACAGGGTTGCACGAAATATGTATTATATCATGCCTCTCTTTTAGTTCTGTGTATAATGGGTTACATGTTGTTGGATCCTACAATTGAACTACTACATTATATGTTGAAGAAAATGTAGAGCTTTTATTCTTCCTACATAACCAAGAAAGTGGTGTTACCATTCTTGATGAATTTAAGCACAAAGAATATTCTTCCCAGAGGCCTTTTGCACCCTCTAATTTAGAAATATCTATTGCTACCACTTTTTCCTCGGAATACTTCAGTTACCTCACAGAAACACATGATATTCCTTATGGAACCCTAGTTGTGATGGCTGAGACAGTCATGGAGGTTGTCTCCCTTGGTTCATCTATCAACAATAATGTCGAAGTCCTCAGGAAGGTGTCAGACATTCAGGTTGAAGTATCAAAGAATGTCATTGAAGCTTGTATGCTTGCCAATCAACCATCTCAAGTAAGAAAGACAATTGACAGCTTCCTTATTTATGAGGAATATGGAGATGAGGTAAATGATTCACACGATCGTTCACCTTCACCTCTTCCAGATGATGAGTTCATGAAGAGAGTGAAGAAAACTAAATTTGACAAACTATCCATTGTGGAATTCTCCAAGGTGCATTATGCTCCTTTTAGGAAATACTTTTTCTGCAAAGTAAGAGAAATATCTCTAATAACATCAGAGGAAGTTTCACTTTACAGAAATCAGCTTGAGCTTATAGTAACTTCAATGCACCAAACTACTATGAAAATTATGTGAACAGGTTATGGCGCACTTGAAGAGAAGGTCGCAAGGGTGTTTTCATCACCTTCATTTTCTAGGAGGAAGAAATATATGCTCTTGACCTTGTAAAGGCATTGGAATTATCTGAACAACCTATACCTGAGGACCTAAAAAAGTTGGTTGAGGGGTTTAAGGCTAAAGTGATTCAAGGGACTAAGCATGCTCATGGAACTGGATATGGTGGAAGTGGATTCAAGTTTAATGAAGAGGAAGATGAGGATAGGAAAAGAAATCTCAAGCAAGAGAGTATTGATGCTTAAGACAACCACTAAACTTAGAAGGTCGTGTAAGTCTTGCAGGCTTCCACGTAGGTAGAATCCTTGTCAACATTTGTGAGCGGATCATAAATGAGGTCATCCCCATTGAAAAAATGCTAATTCCATTGGCTGAGAAGCACACCCATAGATCTCAATATTCTAGTCCTAGACCCTTCCCTTGTGGAATACTTACACGCCAGCTGAGAAATGTAAAGGAATATGCATCCACGTCACATGATTTAAATCACATTCGCTCTAGAAGTAACAATCCTCATGCAACCTTCTTATTCCCCACTCAAAATAAATATTCCACGTTCACCTCTAGCATACCGAGTATGTTTCCTATGTGGAAGCTATCAAATCTGTGTATGCACATTGACAAGTCTGGGAGGAGTACAAGGGGCATGGGAAACCAAGTGGTGGAAACACAACCATTTCCAAACTCTCGGAGTAATAGTTTTAGAGATGATTTAAATAGTGTTCATAGGACCTTCAATGGCAAATTGAAACAACGTTATGATTTATATCTAAATGATAAAACTTTTTTGAAGTTAGCTACAATTCTAGCTAAAGAAAGAGAAATGTTTCTAACTTTTTCAAGGGGATTTCCTCTAAATGAGTTGGATCTCATTGATTATTTCAATCAACAATTTGAAGGAGAAGTTGTGCAAAGAGTGGTGCCACAATGAGCTAGACCGTGTGACTATTATGACATGTTAGCCTTGGAGCTCAAGTAAGAATTTGAAAGAAGAGAACAAGAGAAGAAAAAGAGTCAAAATAATCCCTGACAATCTATGATTGTCCGCAACAGAATATATAGATTGTACGTCGATTATGAAAGCACAAAAAATCCATCCTTTTACTCAAGATTTGAGATAGATGAGGAGTATGAGATTCTTCATGTTTTGGAGTTAGGCTCATTCGTGTTGGTGTGCTTGGCAACCAATACATCCAATGGTGAAGAAGTTTCTATCAAGAAATTGGAGAAAATTTACAGCAAAGAAATAATATTATCAACTCAGTGTGTGAGCGAGAACGTGTTTCAGCTCCATGCTCATTCAATAGCCCACAAATTCAATCATGGCTTTTTTTGGTCCACAAGTTGACTGTCCAAATTTCAAGCTTGTTGGTGATGGAGGCATAGGGTGACATTGGTCATTGTTCATGGCGCCATAATGAGAATGAGCAGTTCAGATCCAAACATTCATCCTTGCTTATGCTTCAAGGATGAATCTTTTCAAGGAGGGATGATGTGTAATATACCATACATATATTACAATGTTCATTAATTACTAATTACATCATTAATGTCATAATTATACTTTTAATGTAAAGTCATGTCTTTTTAGACAAAAAGACGCGACTCTACTCATTTATGTGTATTTATACACGTTGTTATACATTGAATAAGACATCCAATAATAAATATTAAATATTAAATATATATTTTATATATATTTAGTTTCATGCTTCCATAAGTTTCCCTAGCTCGTGTTCATGGAACTCCTTGATCTTGCCATCATAGTACTTCTCTGATAGGTAAGCCTTCATGAAATACTTTTCAAATTTCTTCCAAGTTAACTTACTCTCCTTTATTCCCTTGACATTCTTGAGATATTCCCACCAAATGGAAGCTCCTCCATTCAAATTAAATATGGATACCTTTGCCTTCATATTTTCTTATTAGTTATGCACTCAAAAATACTTATTTAATTCCAGCAGCCAGGCTTCTTCCTCCTCCCCCTTCTTGATTTCTCCATCAAAGGTAGGTGGTTTTATTTTCTTGAATTCTTCTTCAATGAAAATCTAGGAATGTCTCCTCTTCTCCCTCTTAGGTGCACTTCACCCACTCTCACTATTGGACAACTCTTCTATAGTGGTCCTCTCATTAGATGATTATGTTGAATAATCTATTTTTCCTTTGTTCCTCTTGAAACTCGTGTGCCTTTTCCTTGAGGATCTCTTTCATGTGTTACTTTGTGTCGATCCATGYTTTTGAATTTCTAATGGCCTCTACCACTTCTCYRACTRTAGTCTTCCTGCATTKCTRGAAACTAGTCCTTGTTGCAAGTGCATTTGAATWTCAGACAAACTTTGCAATAATATTGYACTTAACTCTATYTGCKTCTCTTGTGCTCTGATGAGATTTTCATTKTCATCCCTGTAACTTCTCAGTTCAGCCTTCATGCTTCTCATGATTTTTGCTAGATCTAAAGGAGTCTCTCTAGCCCTCCTATCATCAAATTCCTCATYTTTGAAATGTGAGGTCTCTTCCATTATCTAGTTGTGCCAGACTCTTATTGTTTTTCTCCTCTTCTCGATATATTCTATGTGCTAAAATAGCAAGTTGCTATTAGTTCAATCATATTTCAAAATTATATACATTATTCTTAGACCCATCAAGGCTTAAATTAGCCTCAATAATTCCAAAATCATGAATTTGTTCCTTCTGCCAATTATACTCGGAATTCRTTGTTAGCATGTATTAACATAAATGAATTGTCAAYAGAGGAAAGACACAAATTTTCTGTTATGCATGATATTGTGCAKTTATATGAGAAATAAATCAAATACATTACTTTCCAATTACATCAGAGTTCAACATGCTCATCTTTTTTACTTCTACAATTTTAATCTTCATGGTGTGTTTCTATTCCATTCAGGCCTAGAGTTTGAACTATGTTCTGATACCACTTTATAGCACACCCAACCCCCTAACGCTTACTTAGGCTAGTGGGATGTCAAAACTTCCCCTTTCACTCCCAGTTTCTGAAGTGGATCTGGTGGTCCACTTCATGAGAACATCATGAATACATGTAACATAATTCCATTTATCCATAATAAATAATATTTTATTTACTATCCATTTTAATATTTTTTTCACATTATATGAAATACAATAGTGTATATAAATACACGTGGGGAATGATAAGTCATGTGCTTGCCAAAGGTCGTGACTTATCATAGAACAAAGGTCATGACTTATCATAGAATTATCATTTACAATATAATGTCTATTTACATAATAACAAACCTATAACATATTATTAAATGATAAGAAATGTAATATACGTTAGGTATATTACAACTTCTTTCTTAGATCTAAGCCCTTAGATGGAATCTTCTCATCAAGAGCTTTCCAATGACTATAAATATTATAAAATCTAAGCTATGGAATCATAAGTTATAATCCCTTAAAGCTTCCAAGTCTTTCCCACCTATCATCCATTTCACTTCCACGTGGCATGCACATGGGTCCACATCATCCATACCAGCGAACAAGAAGGCATGTGTGTGTTGATGTGGCGGTGATGCACCATCAGTTGTGGAACACACTAAGTTAGAAACCCATGGAAAACCCCAATAGAAACTTAGCACATGACTCAGTGTTAACCTCTCAAATCTCAACAACATCAATCAGCCAAAACTAACCAAAATCAACAATCCCTAATTTGTTTCAAACTCAGAGATGAGTAGTGCATATTCGGTTGAACTATCCTATTCAGAACACCAACCACGCAAATATCCCCAATTCTTTCTGAAAGGTTTCTCATGAAGACCCTTCTTTCTACAAGATCTAACAGTTCCATGAATGATCTCAATCGATGGACAAGATTTCTTTGGCCTTCCCAACTCGCACAGTAGTTAATCAAATAATCCCAAGGTCTGACAGATCCAATAAACATGATCTGGTGCAATCAACAATCCATATTCTCTCGAGCTTTCCTAAACCATTTCAAATATTAACAAATCCCCCTGGCCCCAACTGATCTGGCGTTCACAATTTAATCAATCAGATGGCCCAGATCATTTAAAACTAAAAAGTTGCATGACCTTTAATCGGTCGGACGCGCTTGCTCAAAAAGCGTAGTCACTTCCTATTTTCCCTCCAAATTGATCCTTTTGATCAGAAAGTTTCTGACAGATCCAACTATTGATGATCTTCTGATCCAATGGCTCATATCTGATCAGATCCCTAATCTTGTGCGATAGTTGTCCAGATCCCTAATCTGGACAAAAACTGGCATTAGTAAGGGGAGGGAGATGAGGATTGTATATCAATGAAGAGATTCCCTTGTGCATAATAAATCCAACTGGGAATGCATTTGGGAAGCTCGTGGTGGCCCTAGACTCAAAGGGGAGAGGGAATTTATGTTGATGCTTGTTAGTGAAGGAGAGTATCCTTCACACTAAGACCTAGAACTAGTGAGTTATCTTGTGAGTTCCCCTGGTGGTATCATGGCCTAGCACGGGTGTGGCCTGTTGTAGAAAGCATAAGTACAACAGAGCCTACGGTTGGGTGGAAAGGAATTCACCTTTAGTCAGTTGGCTAGCTAGCTATCATTCTGGAAATAGATAAGTAATTTTAGTGCTGTCTAAAAATATTTGCAAACTAATGTTAATCCTTGCACTATGTTTTTGTGACAAAATCTGGATACGAAAAATTAATGACTAACTCTGAATCTTGTCTATCTGTTGAGCAAAATCCCATAAGGGTGACCACCTATTGAATGTACGTGTGAGAAACCTAAATATTGGGGCATGTGACCTATAATTTACCCATGCCTTGAAATGGAAAGTTTGAAGGATACTAAAATGTGATTTTGGGTTGCTGGTAGGGATTACCCCTTTTGTGTTAAGTCTGTGGGATAATGGCCTGAAACCCTTGAAAGGAATATATGTTAGCAATGGAGGGGAGGTGAAGAGTCTATTCACCTGGGGAGCGACATTATTTTCCCAAGTTTTCAATTTTTTAGTTGTGGTAAGGACCATGCTCAGCGAGAAATCCACCTTTGCAACCATGTGTGTCAACCCGAGGGGCCTTCACTATAGATATGATACCGAGAATAAATATTGCCCCTTCATCGGGAGTCAGATGTCAGAAGTGCCATAGGTCATTGCATAAACTCGATCCCGATAGGAATAGCCAGAATGGAAAAATCCGAAAGTTGGTCAAAATGCGAGTTTCATAAAGATCTGTTAGATTGGCATGGGTGGAGTTTCCGACAAGAAGAATCCAAACGTGTGAGCCCGAGTGGGCAAGAATTGTTGTTCTATCACAACCCCGAGATTGAATAGATTAGAGCTATCAATTTCACTATGGACCTAGTCCTTTGAAACCTATCAGAGTTTTTGTTGTGCCTGTTAACTATCGCACAAGATTAGGGATTTGATCATATCTAAGCCATTGGATCAGAAGATCATCAATAGTTGGATCCGTCAGAAACTTTCTGATCAAAAGGATCAATTTGGGAGGGAAAATAGGAAGTGACTACGCTTTTTGAGCAAGTGTGTCCGACCGATTAAAGGTCATGTAACTTTTTAGTTTTAAATGATCTGGGCCATCTGATTGATTAAATCGTGAACGCCAGATCAGTCGGGGCCAGGGGGATTTGTTAATATTTGAAATGGTTTAGGAAAGCTCGAGAGAATATGGGTTGTTGATTGCACCAGATCATGTTTATTGGATCTATCAGACCTTGGGATTATTTGATTAACTACTGTGCGAGTTGGGAAGGCCGAAGAAATCTTGTCCATCGATTGAGATCATTCATGGTTGTTAGATCTTGCAGAAAGAAGGGTCTTCATGAGAAACCTTTCAGAAAGAATTGGGGATATTTGTGTGGTTGGTGTTCTGAATAGGATAGTTCAACCGAATATGCACTACTCATCTCTGAGTTTGAAACAAATTAGGGATTGTTGATTTTGGTTAGTTCTGGCTGACTGATGTTGTTGAGATTTGAGAGGTTAACACTGAGTCTTGTGCTAAGTTTCTATTGGGGTTTTCCATGGGTTTCTAACTTAGTGTGTTCCATAATTGATGTTGCATCACCGCCACATCAACACACACATGCCTTCTTGTTCGCTGGTATGGATGATGTGGACCCATGTGCATGCCACGTGGAAGTGAAGTGGATGATAGGTGGGAAAGACTTGGAAGCTTTAAGGGATTATAACTTATGATTCCATAGCTTAGATTTTATAATATTTATAGTCGTTGGAAAGCTCTTGATGAGAAGATTCCATCTAAGGGCTTAGATCTAAGAAAGAAGTTGTAATATACCTAACGTATATTACATTTCTTATCATTTAATAATATGTTATAGGTTTGTTATTATGTAAATAGACATTATATTGTAAATGATAATTCTACGATAAATCATGACCTTTGTTCTATGATAAGTCACGACCTTTGGCAAGCACATGACTTATCATTCTCCACGTGTATTTATATACACTATTGTATTTCATATGATGTGAAAAAAATATTAAAATGGATAGTAAATAAAATATTATTTATTATGAATAAATGGAATTATGTTACATGTATTCATGATGTTCTCATGAAGTGGACCACCAGATCCACTTCAGAAACTGGGAGTGATGGGAGAAGTTTTGACATCCCACCAGCCTAAGTAAGCGTTAGGGGGTTGGGTGTGCTACAAAGTGGTATCAGAACATAGTTCAAACTCTAGGCCTGAATGGAATAGAAACACACCATGAAGATTAAAATTGTAGAAGTAAAAAAGATGAGCATGTTGAACTCTGATGTAATTGGAAAGTAATGTATTTGATTTATTTCTCATATAACTGCACAATATCATGCATAACAGAAAATTTGTGTCTTTCCTCTATTGACAATTCATTTATGTTAATACATGCTAACAACGAATTCCGAGTATAATTGGCAGAAGGAACAAATTCATGATTTTGGAATTATTGAGGCTAATTTAAGCCTTGATGGGTCTAAGAATAATGTATATAATTTTGAAATATGATTGAACTAATAGCAACTTGCTATTTTAGCACATAGAATATATCGAGAAGAGGAGAAAAACAATAAGAGTCTGGCACAAGTTGGCGTTTAACCAGTTTTTGTCCAGAAAACTTGCGGTCCTCTTTGCTCAAGTTCAAGTTTGGAAAATTTCTATGTTTCACCTTGACCACAATTTCACTGGGTAAGCTTCCTATTTTCCTCGCAGAAACTTCCCATTTTTCCTTTTGTTCCTTATTGCACGCTCATGCTCTCTTGCATGCACAGTTTCGTGTGCCTCCTTCTGTCTCTTTCCTCTCATGTCTACCCTCGTCTTCTTGGTCTCAAACATTCCTGCCTCCTCCTCGAGTTCCTCTATTTACTTCTGTCAGAAGCTTCCGAGAGTTAGGCTCCCAATTCGAAGTGGCACTTCTGATACTTTTGACTAACTAGTTAAGCTAACCCAACCACTTCCCCTTGTACATTTCTGAAGGCAGGCTTAATTGCTTCAACCACCAAGTCAAGTCTCATTAACTGATTTTTCTTGCGAACAAAAGGAAGGCAATGTCCTTCAGAAAGATCTGGGCATCAAGGTTTTTCTTAGGTGAAGGTTAAATTCTTTTGGAAAAACAGGGTAATTCCCAATTCCCTCTCACCATTTCTCACTCATGGTATCATGGCCAGTTCTTCAAGGCTTCATCCTTCAGTCAACTCATTGGAAATTTATCATTAAACATAAAACACGATTACAATGGCTAACAATCACAGTGTTTAAATCTCACATAATTAGAAATTGGGGGGAAACAAGGTGTTGCATGGCCAATGGCCTTATACGAGTTCAATAGAAGGTGATGTGGAAGATATAGAAGTTTACTTAGGATGAACTTCCTTGAAGGGAGGGAGTATGGCATGCCCCATATTATTATTAAATAAATAAATAAATAATAATAATAATAAAGGGATCATAATAAATATTTAAAAATAAATATTTGTGTAGTAAAAGAAAGGAGTAAAATAAGAAAAGATCATTTAAGGAAAAACACTAAAAAAAAAGATAATTTTATGGGAAAAGTAAGATAAATAAAGAATTACATAATGATAAGTGGATCCTAGGGATCTAGTTATTTATCATGGATGGATTCTATGTAACGATGGAAAAGAAGGAGAAAACATTATCCATCTTTTACTTAGGCAAATTGAGGTCAAGGCTAAGAAGGTGGTTTTCCATGTTGTTTATCTTGTTCTTGTAAATTAAATACCTAGTCATGGCATGCCCTCAATGGAGGAAAGACTTGCTTCTGTCATGAAAATAGGATGGGGAGTATTGCCTTTAATTTTGAGATTATAAGTTATAAAACACTTTTCTGTTTGCTTCTTTTTCCACGATTCTTTAAAAATGTTGCACCCTAAACTTCACAACCATATAAGATAAGAAGAGTGAGTCTCAAAGACAGGATTATTCTTGTCCCATGACGAAAGGTCCATAATTTACACCATAATAAGCTTTTTACCCTCCATATATTCACATTATAATTAAAGATAACACATTATTATGAAAAAGAAGAAATTTAATAAATCACATTATGTTTCATAAGCATATTCATTTAGTGTATTTACACAAAATCAATTTTATATTTATTAATATTAATATTTACCATTATCAAATATTAATATAAATGAAATATATATAAAATTGTAAATTGTATTTTATTTATATTCAATTATAAATTTACAATCTTTAATAAATATACTATTTTTTATTTTATTTATCTTTCTCTTTTGTATATTAAAAAAAAAATCAAAATATAACCCAAATTAACCCTTACAATAACCTTCCACCAATTGAAATCTATATAAAATTAAATACATATCACGTTTTACTGATTATGTTTACCTTGTAATTATAATTATAAATTCATAACATGTTATGGATATCTCGTATATTTCTAAAAACTCTCAAAAGAATATTCAAGATATATAGCCCAGAGTTCCTAAATTGAATGACATTTACATTCCACGTTCTTATTCTAATCCTTCAAATTATGTAAGAATACCACAAAATTCTTCTTATGCCATCAATTATGTCCATAAATGTAGAAATAAAAGACAAAAGCAGAGAACTTATTTGAATATTTAAACTCTGTACTCTTGAACTATATAGCAAACAAATGAATATCTTCAATAACCTGATTCAAAATCCTGATGTGATTCTATGTTACAATTCAAAAGTTGGGCATTTAAGAGCGAATACCCTTACATTCAGGCCATAGTGGCAAGCTATAACTATGTCAACATCATATACAATATTAAACTTGTTCCAAGCACCTCTAAGTCCTCTGCATATTACTATGACTTAAGTAATGCAAATTACACTGATCTTCTAAAACAGAATTGCAAACAGAGCCCTCTCATATACAATCCCCACGCAGAATTTTGTGACACAGAATTTTGTTCTAGTTCTTAGGCTTACAAACATCATGGTGCTTCTACAGTTCTAGACCATAGAAGCAGACATCTTTTCATGGTCAACCTGCATGTTCTCATGCTCAACCTGCAAAATCCAATATCAGAACGTTAAAAAGCCTTTAACTGACAAAGCAGATTGACTTCCAAATAATTCCATGCCCAGCTACTCGAGAAATTTAATTGAATATGGGCAGGTTAGGTTAACCTGAAAGGCTGTGCCACATAGTTCACCATCCATATTTGGAATACCCATCACTCTGTTCTTGGGATATTCATAGCTTCGCAGCCCTAAAGCACTAGAGTAAAAGCAACCTGCCACCACACAAGTTATTTAAAACTATTTGATCAAATCTCCATTTCTAAATTAAATTCCGTCCATGAATAAACAGTCTTGAAATACTGAAATATTTGCAATTTTATTTGTACTTCAATGGTAACTGAACTGATCTGACTGTTCTGGGTATGCGAAAATTGGAAAATATGGCCAAAACAAAACCCAAGAAAAAATTAGCAGAGAAATATGGGATTTTTGCAACCTTCGTTGTTAGATTGGCCCAATTATAAATATAGTTACCTTGAGGGAACGATGCCAACGACTTCCCACAAGCTGCTTTTAACAGTTCTGCTTCATCTGAGAACGCAAGGCAGCCATCAGCTGTGATGCCCCAATAGAGTGGAATTTTCCCATTCGAATCCTGCATGCATGCAGATCAAATAAACAATTACAAGTCATGATCCCAGGTAGCTGTAAAAAAAAATTAGATGATGAGTAGTTGGTTTTAAAAGCCAATCATTTATGTATTTATGTTTTTAGTGATTAAAATTTTTTAATTAGATCACAACAATAAGGTTAGAAGTAGTTACAATAATATATTTAATATAAGTTTAATATGTGAGGAAGGGCACCTGTCTTCAAGGATGGCCAAGAAATCTGAACCATTGTCTTTTTCTGGATAAACTGGTTTAGGCCTTATAGAGAAAATGATAAGTAACACAATGAAGAATCTTCCACTATTTTAGTTGAGAAGGAGTTCCACATACTCTCTTGACAATAAACTAAACTTAAACTTTCACCTCAGTAAACAGAACTTAAATATGGTTCAGTTTACAATCTAGCCATCTAAGAAGGGGTTGCTAGCCTTCAAGCTATGAAATTATAAAGTATAGATTGAGGTTTAATAAAAATCTAAAAATGAATGATTAGTTGATGTGTACTGATGATTATATCACTGTATATAATCAAAGTTTATAATAAAAAAATAAAACATCATAATAAAAATCACTTAAATTTACATATTAACAAATTTAAAGTTTATTTAAAAAATGAGTTTAAATATTTTTTGTTATTTATTTTTTTGGAAAAAATTTGGTTATGTAATTGTCAGTGATAAAAAAAATTCACTTTGATATTAAAATTAACAGTAGTTCCTAAGGTGTGGTGTACTTACAGTAGCAGTGAAAACAGTTCCGGTGCATCTGTCAAATATGACAAAAGCAAATTGCCCCTGTAGGTGTCCAACCATCTGACTCGCAGGATAAGGCGCTCGATCTCTGAACGTTTTGTACGCTTCTATGACAAACAAAACCTCGTTTACAGACTTTGAAAGCCCGTATTGCTGTCTTAAACCCGGCAGATTCTCCAGGGTACCTTCGAACAGGCAGAAGCAATCATCCTTGACAGCAAACGACCTGCAACAGGAATCATTGTATGAATTCATAACTGTGTTACAGACAATTTACTGGAACAATATAAACCCATAACTGTAATATAAATTCTCAGAGATGTTTCCTGATTATACATCACTGTTGAAGTATCCAACATTTACAGACAATTTATAGGAAATCATATACATGTATCACTGTAATATAGGATCTCTAACTTCAAAGACAATTTATAGGAAACCAGATAGACCTATCACTGCATGATAAACCTAAAGAACAAAAGATGCTTCTTTATTACATTTAAGTATAAATATTAGCTGTGTTATCCATTACTTATTGAAGTGTCCAGGATCGAGTTAAGTCAGAAATAGTTCAACAAATTATAACAGTTATCTGAAACTCGCTAACAAATTTCTAACCCTGCTAAGAATTATAATAACGCCTGGCTTTCAGTCAAACTCAACCTCTACTTCTAGTTAGTAAGTTATATTGTAACTGATAGACCAGAGCACGATTTGGATCAAACAGAAGTATGCAATTACCTTGGTCGGAACAACGACTGGTTACTGTGAGTGAATGCCATGGTTGCCATATCCTCCATCGTTACAGAAATGGACTGCGGCAAGGCATCCAGGAAAGATCTCAGCAAAGCTGAAGAACTCTTCTTGAGATCAGGACTTGGACTGATCTCGCCGGTAGGAAATCTGAGTTCCTCTGGTCCGTAGGCCACAGTGCTCTTAAATATCGCCAACATCTTGTAATCCTTGAGGAATTGCTATAAACACCAGTGATCTTAGAACAGATCTATAATACAACTACTTCTATATACAGTCGAGACCAGGAGAAACTATAAACATTTATACCAACTGATACAAGAATCCCAACACACACAATATATATACAGAAAACTTGTACAGACCTTGAATCCTGAGGATCGTGGGGACCCTTATCTTTTGGAACGAGATTTAGCTACTAACAACTGGATATGGATGAGAATGAATTGAATTTGGATATGACACGAAAATTGACAGGGAAACAAAGGACCGATAAGTGGGGTTATGGATAATGAATCATCGTGTCGGATCATTGGTCAGGAACGTCTTTCCCATTTGGCCATACGCTAAAGTCGAATTTAGTCCATTTCCCTTATCTGGAACATAGTAGCATTATTTTTGGCAAGGTTGGAATTTGGAAAAAGTTTAGGTTTTAACATGAGGGATTGTTTTTTTCTGGGAAGAATTTGATTGTA
>JZKD02S1673340.1:610391-626698 GCA_000966675.3 Picea glauca
CCTAACTACAAATGCATACTAATGCATACTAAAGAAACACACTTTTACCTAACGACATATTAGACCAAGTAGATCTTAACTAACTCCTAAGTGTCTAAATATCCTAACACTCCTGAGCTTTGGGACTTGGAATAAGTCCACTCTTTCACACTCCTTGCACTTGATTCTCAGTCCACTTAATTGAACTACTCTCAGCCTTCTACACTTCTTGTAGAGATTATGTGCACAATGAAACTATTACTCCTGAGCTTACGAACTTGAAACAGTTCATTTCTACGCACACTCCTTGTGCTTGATTGGCCTTCAACTAGTTGTCTTTCAACACTTCGTCCGAGTGTTGGCCTAATGCACTCCTTACATAGGTCTTCCTCCAGAGTGTTCAAAAACTCTGTAAATGTCTTCTCCTTGACACTTCTCTTCTCACAAAACTTGAGACAGAGTTCTCTTGTGCACTCCTTTCACCTTCTCGATGCTCTCCTGGCAGAGCTTTGCAGAATCCTCAGTAATTATGTCTCTCTATGCCTTCCTCTGCACAGTCTCTCGTTCAAGGTGTTCAATAACCTTGAGGCTCCTCCCTTGATTTTATGATTCCTCTGTTGTGCCCTCCTGGCACGTCCTTGCCTGAATTCAACATAGAACTCAAATGTTTACTCTTTGCACTGGCTCACAGAGTCCTCAACACTTTGTCATGCACTCTTTTCATTTAGCCACAAAGAACCAAACTGAAATCAACAAACTCATAGACAACAAATTCTGTCTACACCCTGCATATGGAATCTAACATACATATACAACATAAAATAACACACAGATGACATTACATCTACAACATAAAATAACACACAGATGACATTGACCAAATACACATAAACAGACACAACATCATATGCAGGAAAAACTGCTCTTTTTGTATTAACATGAATCTTTGTTACAATGTTTACAAAATATCAGACTGCAACAGAGTCTCAGATCTCTCCTCTCCTCTCTTCCTAATCTCCATATTTGTTCTCGTCTCCTAACAACCTAATGAATTTACATACAAAGATCTTTTTACAAAAGAGGGGCTCATGAGCCTTTCCCTCCATCTACCTACTCTCATTTTACATTTAATGGTTGTCTAGTCTGGATTGGATATAGATCTTCATTAGCCTGTCAACCATTAAAGGCGACTCTACCTACAACCTGTACAAAGGAAATGACCTTGGATATTCCATCCTTACACATTTAATTGCATTAAATACAATTTTAAAATGAGGGTTGGTGCTTCTTCCTCCTTGAATGCACACTTGAATGTGTGTTCTATCTCGCGCGTCACTGGGTTGGAGCGATGCTCTTGCATCATACTCCACTGCTTTGAAAAATTCATGAGCTTCCCAGCTCTGTTGAAATCCTCCTGGATCCCAAACTCTTTTCTGGAGCTTTCCATTTGCTCCACGGCTTTGTTGCTGCTGCTTCTTCTTGTCCTTCCCTGCTGCTATGGCAGGCTCTCCTCTGTTCAACTTCTTCCTTCTGACAGATTTTGTTTCTCACCTCAACATCAACCTTCTTATATCCTCTCTTACTTTGTCTAGTTGCTCCAATGACTGGTTCTCTTTATGTAGTCTTCTCCGTTGCATCCCTCCTTGTCAATGGGTAGATCAACTTGATCCCCCTTGCGATTTTATCCATATCTTGTGGCCTTAGCTTTCCACCTTGTTGCAAACTTCAGTTCTGTAGTCTCATCACTGATTTTCTGCTCAACCTCTCCTTCTGACATATTTTCTTCTACTAGTTCTCCTGTTGACATATCTCCAACTTCCTCTAATTGCTCTCTTGACTGGTATGCTCATCCATCTGTCTCCAACTTATCTTGTTGGACATGTATACTTCACATATTGACCCTTTTCTCTAGGGTTTCCAGTTCCTCGTGTAGCTCAACAAAGCCTATGTTGTCTTCTTCCTCTTCTACTGCAGGTTCCAGTGCTCCAGTCATTTCCTATTCAACTTCCTGGCTAAAAATTTTGAGCAGTTATGTCGAATGCTCTCCTCCTGAAATTTGCATGATTTTCTCTGGCAGCCATCTACTGGTTCCATATTGTCCAACCAATCCTCCAACATCCTCAATTCTATATCCCATTAAGTGAGCATCTCAACTGTGTTCTCCTCTTCTTTTTCTCCCTGGGCAAATTCTGATAGATGCTCCTTCATCACGATAGTCATTGTTGGTTGTCCTTCCTTTGCTGCTGCAGTTTCATCATGTTCACATGCCTTCACTTGGATGTTTGGTAGGAATTCTTTGATCTCTTTAATGATCAAAATACTCTTTTGATATTCCTCCATCAGCTCTCCTTGTTGATATGAACTCTCAGCTGAGTTCATCTCTCCTTCCTTGCCCACCTGGAAAAATGGGATTCCTCTTCTTCCCTCCTGGTAGTCCATGAGATCCTCTGATCTCCTCTGCATAAGAACTTCTTGGTGATCTGAACTCACCTCTAATCTCATGAGACCCTCAACCAGTCTCATATCACTTCCCTTTCCCACCTGGCATTCTGGGATTTCTTCCATGCCCTTCTGGAATTCTATGAGATCCTCCTATGATCCCATCTCATTTCCCACCTGGTAATCTGAAATTTCTTCACTGCCCACATGGAAGTTTCTGATACCCTTGTCTGATCTCTTCTTCTCATCATCACTGAGACTCTTCCTAGTTTCTTTCTCACAGATTTGAGCCACTTCCTCTTCATCTCTGAGGCTTTCGACATACCTCAACCACCTCCTTAACAGTTGTTGTTTTCCTCTAGCCAACAATTTCTGAACAAGCCATTTCACCTTCTTCTTCATGGGCCACTCATACACCCAATGCACTTTTGATTCTTGTTTCATTTTAAATGCAAGCTTCTCCATTCTTTCTCTGACTTCCTGGATTTATTTATCCATCTTTTCCCTGCTTTCTTGTTGTTGGTCCTTGCCTTGACCACGCTTCCAACCTTCAGTAGCCATCTTCTTTTTCTACCTTCAAGAACGCAACTGGTTCTTCTGGATCAGCCCACCTGACTATCTACCCTTTGTTTCACACCTTGCAACAATATTTATAGAGCATCACACTCTGTTTCCCCCTTCACCTGCTGCCTACAGGAGAAATCAAAATCTGACACCACATGATGTAATCATACTATCTCCTTATTTACTCTGCCTCCCTCTGCCTACTGTCTATAGACAAAAAGTGGCTCTGATACCACCTGATGCATCCCCCCCTACGTGAGCAGGGTATGTCGACCTCCCGGTCACTAGATCATTCTAATTATCTAAGATGAAGCAGCTCTTTGGGTCCCCGTTGGAACCTCCAAGAAATAAATCCACAGGTCCTTGTGAAACTCTGCCCATGCAAATAAGCACCAGGCACAAGCTTCCTCCCCGTGACCACTGGCTATGACCATGCACCTATCCAAAAGGTTCTTTGCGACTTCGCATGTCGGGTATTTTCATGTGAGTCAACCCCGAGTCTCCTGACTCTCGAACTCCCAAACTAAATCCTAACACGTGCTAGCTCCTCCCTTAACCTTCATCAATGTGACCTTCGACTATGACCCGGGGCCCAACTTTCGAATGCTTCGCGACTTTGCATTTCACATCTTTGGAAGATTGCTTGATCACTCCTTAGATATTTGAACCCTCAAAATCCACTAGGTCAGATCGATGGTCTACGACTCCCTATGATGCAACAATTCAAATCTCCTTCGTGAACTTGGGACTTTGCGTTTCGTGAAGTTCGACAATGGATTCCTCGCTTCTTTTGATTCCCAAACTTGCAAACTTTTTAGGACCAGATATACTGTCCAAATCCCTCCTTCAATCAATAGTCATGATCCTTTCGTGAACTCGGACTTCTCGAGTTCCCATGACTCCTATCTCTGACTTCCTGAGTTGTGAGTCAGTGAAATGTTGATCTCTCGCCACATGTCCCTTCTCGATGGACGGTCAGGATTTCTATGGCTCTTGACTCTTCGGGTATCCTCCTGTTCACTTTCAAAGGGTTGAGGTGCATTCACCTTACCTGGATCCAACGACTGTTGGTCCATGCGCTCAGATCCTACAGTCCATATCTGATCTCATCACGTGCACTCTTCTGAGTGTCTGGACATGAGATTCAATGACCAGATGTCCTTCTCTGTAGCTAATATAATGTTTGTTGTCACTCCTCCTTCTTAGCTTCGACTTTTCTTCCCAGACTTGGAAGATTTCAAAACGTTTTGAAGGTCTCAGCCTTCTATCTACTTCCTACGAGCCCTGTGAATTTGGGTCTCGTTTGCGCTTCTCCTCTTGAGATTTGGCAATGAAACTTCGACCTCAGCCCTAACACACACTTGTGCTCTACATGCAACTTTGCATTATCTCTCCTGAGCTTTTGGAATAAGTCCACTCTTGCACACTCCTTGCGCTTGACTCTCAGTCCACTTAATTGAAATGCTCTCGGCCTTCTGCACTCCTTGCATAGATTCTATGCATAATGACACTATTCCTATTGATCTTACGAACTTGAAACATTTCATTTCTATTCACACTCCTTGTGCTTGACTGGCCTTCAAGTGGTTGTCTTTCAACACTTCGTCCGAGTGTTGGCCCGGTGCACTACTTACATAGGTCTTCCTCCAAAGTGTTCAACAACTCTGTAAATGTCTTCTCCTTGACACTTCTCTTCTCACATAACTTGAGACAGAGTTCTCTTGTGCACTCCTTTCACCTTCTTGATGCCATCCTAGCAGAGCTCTGTAGAATCCTCAGTAATTCTATCTTTATGTGCCTTCCTCTACACAGTCTCTCCTCCAAGGTTTTCAGTAACCTTGAGGCTCCTCCCTTGAGTTTATGATTCCTTTTTGGTGCCCTCCTAGCACTTCCTTTCCTAAATTCAGCACATAACTAAGATGTGCACTCTTTGCACTGGCTCACAGAGTCATCAACACTCTGTCATGCACTCTTTGCATTTAGCCACAAAGAACCCAGACTGAAATCAACAAACTCACAAACAAAAAATTATGTCTACACCCTACAGATGGAATCTAACATACATCTACAACATAAAATAACACACAGATGACATTCACCAAATACACATAAACACACACAACATCATATGTAGGAAAAGCTGCTCTTTTTGTATTAACATGAATGTATGTTACAATGTTTACAAAACCTTGGACTGCAACAGAGTCTCGGCTCTCTCCTCTCCTCTCTTCCTAATCTCCTTATATGGTCTCATCTCCTAAAAACCTAATGAATTTAGATACAAAGATCTTTTTACAAAAGAGGGCTTCCTCAAGCCTTTCCCTCCATCTACCTACTCATTGAATTACATTAAATGATTGTCTAGTCTGGATCGGATCTAGATCTTCATCAGCCTGTCAACCATTAAAGACAACTCGACCTGCAACCTACGCAAAGGAAACGACCTTGGCTCTTCCATCCTGACACATTTAATTGCATTAAATACAATTTTAAATTTTAAAATGAGGGTTGGTGCCTCTTCCTCCTTGAATGCACACTTGAATGTGTTGTCTAGTTGGCGTGTCGTTGGGTTGGAGAGATGCTCCTGCATCACTTACATTCATAAGTCTTCCATACACTGTTCTTCATCACAACTTTCATTTCCTCTACTTGATTGATTTTAGTGAGTTCAAATCATGCTGGTAGTCTTGTGATTCTCGATACAATGACTGGTTGGTCTGGCTTTTCTTTCTCTCTTGGAATCTTCATGTTCTTCCTCATGATTTTCTTTAGATATTGGGTCCAAGGTGTTTTCTATAGATTCCATGCCTTGAATATTTCAACTTATTTCTTTCATCATAGGACCATGGATGTGGATGGAAAACCCGGGATACTTTAAGGCTTCTTTTCGAAGAAGACTTCTTCTAAAGTCACACTGAACACGTGTTGCTTTTCATGGTTGCTACCATGGATAGATACCTCATCATCTTCAATGGATCATATAATTTGGGATTAGCTCCCTCCTAATACTTTCTTCATGCATGAATGCATGCTCTTCTTTTGGAGATATATAATCGGCTCCCTCCATCTAACAGAGTCCACGCTTCTGTTTGCATCCTTATTGCCTTCTGCAAAGTGTCACAAGTCTTTTTCCAATTTCCTCTTGATTGTTGACTTCTTTCTGTCTTTACTTCTTCTAGGTTTCTTCAAGATTGATTTTGATTTCCTCTTATCTTGCAGTTGTTACTTATGTAATAACTTCCACATGAATTGTTACTAGGGGTTGTTGATGTACTTCATCCTTTCATGTGTATTGCCTGTCTTGTAGTCATTGTGATAGAAATCCTTATCTTTTTGTTCTTCCACAGGTATAGTTTCTCTTTGACCATATTATCTTCTAATAAATAGATATGCAGGATATGTATATAAAACATGGTATGTACAAGAACTAGGAAGAGTATTGTTACCTTGTCTTAGAAGAAGAAGTATGTTTTTTCCTGCTTGGCTTTCTTTGAGGGTTCCCTTTCTTCGACAACTGATGCTTCATGTGTTTCCTTCCTTTTCTTTAAATCGGGACAATAATTCTTGTAGAGACCGTATTTTCGACAATTGAAGCATTATATTTTTGACATATCTTTCTCTTGCTTTGGTTTCTTCCTGAAGCCAAACTTCTTTTTATTCCTGAAATTCTTAAACCTTGATGTGAAGGCTTGATCATTGTATTTCTCTTGGGGTTTCTTTTTTGCACTGATCGTTGATTCTTCTTGTGCACAAGAAGTCCAAAGTTCTTCAAATGTAGGATACGCCTTCCTTGTCTTCATGCTTGCGGAAAATGCATCCCATGGCTTGGGAAGACCATTGAGTACTATATTTACCAGTTCCTTCTCTGAAATGATCTCTTCAATAGCTTGTATTTGCTCTCTTAATTGGGAGATTCTCACAAAATATGATGTTATGTTGTCATCATCATTCATCTTCATGTCACAGAGCTCATTCTTCACTCATTACTTTTCCAATGTTTCTGACTAAGAAGAGGTTTGTTAGGGCATCGTACATATTCTTAGATGAATCAAGATGGGAGATGTAGGGTATCAGGTGGTATTTTTATAGAATCCACTATGATACTCATGGAATTGACGTCATTGTCTTTGAACTTCTCCATAACTACAACGTTTTGTGGTTCCTTCTCTTTTCCTTCTTCAAAATCTAGTTCCACAATCTTTCATTTCATTATATCCAACACTTTATTCTTGGCAAGGAAGAGATCAATCCTTGTCTTCCATGCTCTGAAGTTAGAAGCCCCTTCTAACTTTTTTTCTGACTTTATAGAGTAAGTCATAACTGCTTTGACTTGGTCAACCCTTGATTTTGACCAAAAACCCAAACTTGACGTTTTAGTTTGCCGAGAATATTAGTAGATGCGCTAGGCTAGGGCACACCAGTCTATTCAGAAATTAGGTCAATCCCTTCACTTAAGGTGCCTCAACGAGAGGGTTAGGGTTTCATTATTGCATCAACAACTAGTTGGAACTACAACTGCAACTGAGAAAATCCTCCCAATATATCTTCCAATGGTTAGACTGTCCAAAGATAGTGTGGGCCCATACCCTGTTAGAAATTAATGGATGTGCTCATTTAACCATAGACAATATAGAAATATTGTCACCCAACCATAGGCCGAAGCCACCCCCGAGCACCTTAACCTTGACAGAGAATCATTCAGGAAGAAAACCCTAGGATAGATAGCCAAACAAGATAGCGCACCTCTCTCCATGGATAGTGCACCAAGAAAGAATAACTAGAAGAGGCCAAGCAGAAAGTCCAAACTATCACTAAGAGAGAATCCCAATCAAAACTAAAATTTTCTAGTTGCAGCAGCTGCAACTGCAACTCTTCTCCAAACTTGCACACCACTGCAGTTGTGAGGTGTGTGTACAAATGAGCTCAAGCGCCCTTTATTTATGGTCCTCTAAGTCACTTAGTTGGGTTGAATTCTTCTCTTGGAGACTAATAACTTAATATAAATCATTCTCTTGAGTTGACTTGTCTTCTAGGGTTCTTAATCAATTATTTAGGGTTTCTTCTTGCTTCCCGGAATATTCTATTCTTGTCAGGTTTACACGTGGAGGTAAATACCTCTGCAACTACCATAATTCAACAATTATCGTAGTACATGAGTCCATTTTGATTTTTATCCCTACAGGAGGTCATCTTGGTTATTATCCTACTACGGGAGGCCAATAAAGTACTGTAGAGGTAGTAGAGGACCTGAGAAGACATGGGATGTCTCTAGGATAGCAACACATAAAAAAGACGATGTCACAATTCCTCCAAGACATATGTTTATCCTTCCAACTTCAGAGGGAATCACTTGACTTCAGAGGGAGTCAAACTATTTGAGAAGAAAGTACATTTGTGGGTTACAATGAATCTTCAGAGGCATACTGTATCTACATCTCTGGTCAGAGACAAATTGAGGTGAGAAGAGATGTCACATTTGAGGAAGAGATAGCCTTTCGAAGATCCAGAGAATCTCAGATGGAGATTGACAACGAGATAATACCTTCTCCCCCTTCAATAGTTTAGAGGGAGACAATCATTGATATAGTTGATCTAGTTGATCCCGTAGCTCCAGATGATGTTCCCAGAGATAATGTAGTAGGCCATAAAAGGCCTACTTGGAATCAAAAAAATATACAGGAGACAGTGGGACATGCATCTCCTTGAGGCACACTCTGAGAGAGAAAGAGACCACAATGATTTTCGAGCTATGTTTTAGCCATGAGCTGCATCATTGACACTGAGCCTTCTTGTCAAGGAGAAGTAGCAGGTCAGTAGGTATGACAAGATGCCATGATAGAAGAGTATGATTCCATCATGAAGAATGGTGTGTGGGATATTGTTCCAAGACTAGAAGGGAAGTCTGTAGTGACTTATAAGTGGATCTATATGATCAATCTTGTAGCTGATGGAAGTGTCGAGAATTACAAAGTGATATTTGTGGCTAGAGGATTCTCTCGGGTGGAGGGAATTGATTATGAGGAGACATTTTCTCCTATAGCCTGATACACTTCCATCCATACGATCATTTCCCTAGCTGCATCCATGGATTGAAGACTACATCAGATGGATGTAAAGACAACCTTTCTCAATTTTGAGATTGGGGAAGATGTTTACATCGAGTAGCTAGATGGATTCATGACACATGAGCATAAGTCTCATGTGTACAGGTTGAAGAAAGCCCTGTATGGACTAAAGCAGGCACCTTGTGCTTGGTACGAGAAGATGGATGGATTCTTGATGAGTTTGGGCTTCAACAAGAGTGTTGTTGATCCAAACCTATACTACCATATTGTTTGTGACGAGTAGCTGATTTTGGTCCTATATGTTGATGATTTATTCCTCACCAGTTCATAAAGTCTTATTTTTGAATGCAAGCGTGCATTGACTTCTGAATTTGAGATGAAGGACCTAGGTATGATGCACTACTTCTTGGGACTAGAAGTATGGAAGAGGAATGATGAGATTTTTCTGAGCCAAGGAAAATATACAATGGATATATTGAATAAATTTAGTATGACAGACTGCAAGTCCATGCCTACACCGATGGTGATGGATCTGAAGAAAATGAACAAGGATTCTACTGATTCAGGAAAGATTGATCCACATGTTTACCGACAACTGATTGGATCATTGATGTATATGGTTAATACTCGACCTAATATATGCTATGAAGTGAATTTACTTAGTCAGTTCATGAGTCAGCCGAGATCGACTCACTGGATAGCAACGAAGCATGTGTTGAGATATATACAAGGCACGGTTGGATATGGCCTGAGATATGCCTCTGGTGTAGACATGAGATTGCAGGGATATGTTGATTGAGATTAGGCAGGGAGTGTAGTGGACTGGAAGATCACATCCAGTTGTTTTTTTACCTTGGGGTATGCCATGGTTTCCTAGTGCAGTAAGAAACAAAGCTCTTTGGCTTTGAATATCGTAGAAGCAGAGTACATAACGTTATGTGTGGCAGTCCACGAAGCAGTGTGGCTTCACAATCTCCTTGCATATTTATTTGGTCATGAGATGGATTCCACTGTTATCCATTGCAATAACCAAAGTTGTGTGAAGCTCTCAGAGAATCATGTGTTTCACAATAATTTTGAAACACATTGAGATCAAATACCATTACATTAGAGATATGGTGTAGAGTAAAGAAGCACACATGCAATACCTTTCTACACACGAGCATGTTGCAGTTGTCTTCACCAAATCGCTTGCCAAGAAAATTTTTGAGTACTTCCGTGAGAGACTTGGCCTGGTGGAGAATGCCTCCCTAAATGAGAGGGAGTGTCGATGATTGCAGTGTCATGTGACATTCTCTAGGTCATTCTCCTATGGACTGAGTTGAGTCGATATGTGAGAGGGCCCATGTGATGGGTGTGTTGTTCTCCTCTGGACTGTGTTGAGACGATGTGTGCCCATGTGATGGGTGTGTGTCAGAATCTGGACTGAGTTGTGATGACATGTGGTCTCTTTTCTACTCCTTTGGACTGAGTTGAGATGACTTGAGATGGTCTCCTGCCTTGTACTCCTCTGGACTGAGTTGAGTCACCTTGAGATGGTCTTCTGCCTTATACTCCTATGGACTTAGTTGAGTCGGCTTGAGATGGTTCTCAAGATGGTACTCATGTGGAGTGAGTTGAGTGATTTGTTGAGTGTGACATCCCTGTGGATGAGCACATATGGATGTTTCCCTAGTGGATAAGAACTAGAGGATGAGATAGATCCTTGCTATATTGTTTGAGAGTAATATTTACTTGTAACCCTAATTATGTTGTGAAGGGTACAGGTTGGCCCCACCATGTGAAATATAATTAATATTATGTAATGATTAATTATATTATTGAGTTAATGAGGTCGTCCCTATTGTGCGAATAGACACACCTTTTTATGTGTTATTTCTTGTATAAATAAGAATGGATCCCCATTGTGGATCACACGCTTCACTTGTCATCTTAGAATTTTAGCAAGCACTTGTATGATTGAAGTGCGCACCTCTCTTGGGTGCTAGTTTCTAGGTTTTGGTAAGCACCCTCTTGCGTGATAAGGTATACGATGTGGGCGATCTTCTCTTGAGAATATAGAAAAACATTGTTGGGTTTTCCCCTTGATTGAGAAGGGTTTTCCTAGGATACTTCTTATGTTCTTGTGCATGGTTATTCTTCTTGTGATCTTGGTTATTGCAACCCTTGTGTATGGTATTGCTGCATTGTTTATGGTTCAATTACATGCTAAATGAAATAAAATACATGTGCATGAGATAAGCATTAAAATTCAACATTGTATCAGAGAAGAGTTCCTAAAGATACCATTTCACAAGCCTTTGAAGAAGCCAACCGTCCCCCCTTGCTGCAACTGCAAAAATGACTCCCCTTATTTATCCAGATTCATCATCTTATACTTGAGTGTTGGGGATAATTTCTGCATAAGAGTGTATGAACTCCTTCAGCGCACATCCAGAGACTCTCATATTGCAATTCCGATAAAAAAAATTATTTTTTGTCGTACGGTTTCTAGGGTTTTGCAATCTTTTGCAAAATTTCAGTTTTAGGGTTTCTACAGCTCATTGAAGGATATTTCAAGCTTACCAGTGTTCTTCTAACTTTCAAGCTTATTGTTGGTATTCATAAGTCCAACAAAACCTAAGTTTTCTAGTCTATCTTAGCCGCTAGGTTTCCTAGCCTAACCGTTAGGGTTTGTGGAAGAATCTGCAAACCAAGAGAAACAAAACTTTGGTGGAAGATATGATTGATGGATCAAGCAACTTCAATTATTGGAATTCAAGACTATAGATTACCCTGGAAAAGGATGAACTATTGAATTTGATAGAAAATACTCTACCAGAAACAACTACCAATGAGGATAAGGATGATTGGAAGACAAATGACATCAAAGCAAGAAATATAATCATCTATTCAGTAAGAGATCATCTACTACCTCGTATTGCTACCCTAAAGACAACTTATAAGATGTGTGAAACATTGAAGAATATGTTTGAGAGTAATAACACCATCATATCCCTTACATTGAAGAATCAACTTCAACATATCAAGATGACAAAAGATGACATCGTTGCTACCTTCTTCATGAAGATTTCATAGATCAGAAATCAACTGGATGCCATTGGAGAAACCATATCAGACAGAGAAATTGTCTTGACTACTCTCAATGCTCTTCCAAGACATTGGGAACCATTTCTTCAAAGCATCAGTGGTAGAGAAGATCTACCTAGATTTAATCATCTATGAACAAAATACACCCATGAGGAAACCAAACTTATAGCTAGAGGAGTGCAAGATTCTGAGAATGATGACAATCAAGCCCTTTCCTCTCATGCAAAGAGAGGGAGAGGAAATAGAAGAAGTTTTGAAAAAGCATTCAAAGACGAGAAAACTTCAACAGCTTCAGGTCATGAATATAGAAAAGACATTTCAAGGATTCAATGTTTTAGATGTGACAAATATGGACACATTGCGAGAAATTGTCCTACCAGGAAGAAAGGAAGACAATATGCATACACTATAGATGTCGATTCAGAACCACATCAGAGAGATGAAGACATAAAAGATGAGACATTCTTCTTCATATCTCAGCTTTCTCAAGAGGACCAAAAGCAAGATTGAGCATGATTGTAGACTAAGGTAAGTTCTGTACTACATTCCTTATTTGATTTCATCATTACCTTGTAGTTGCTTGCATTTTGATAATGAAGGGTATTATCCCTGGTATGTGAGCCCTCATGACTTGGATCATTATCCCTAGTACGAGAGTCCAAATTTTCTTGGTTGGTTATTATCCTAGTACAGGAGGCCATTTTGATTGTTATCCCTATGGGAGGTCATATTGGTTATTATCCTAGTATGGGAGGCCAACAAAGTACTGTAGAGGCAATAGAGGACCTGAGAAGACATGGGATGTCTCCAGGATAGAAACACAAGAAAAAGATGATGTCACAATTCCTCCAAGACATATGTTTATCCTTCCGACTTTAGAGGGAGTCACTTGACTTCAGAGGGAGTCAAACTATTTGAGAAGAAAGTACATTTGTGGGGTACAACAAATCTTCGAAGGAATATTGGATTTGCATCCATGGTTAGAGACAAACTAAGGTGAGAAGAGATGCCACCTTTGAGGAAGAGATAGACTTTCTAAGATCTAGAGAATCTCAGATGGAGATTGACAACGAGATAATACCTTCTCCCCCTTCGGTAGTTCAGAGGGAGACAATCATTGATCTAGTTGATCCTGTAGCTCCAGCTGATGTTCCTAGAGATATTGTAGTAGGCCATAAAAGGCCTGCTTGGGCTCAACAAATTATGCAGGAGGTAGAGGGACATGCAGCTCCTCGAGGCACATTCTGAGAGAGCAAGAGACCACATATATTTTCGAGCTATGTTTCAACCATGAGCCACATCATTGATATTGAGCCTTCTTGGCATGGAGAAGAAACATGTTAGCAGGTATGGAAAGATGACATGATAAAAGAGTATCTGTCTAGCATGAAGAATGATGTGTGGGATATTGTTCCGAGACTAGAAGGGAAGTCTGTAGTGACTTCCAAGTGGATCTATAAGATCAAGCATGCAACTGATGGAAGTGTCGATAAGTACAAAGTGAGATTTGTGGTTAGATGATTCTATCAGGTGGAGGGAATTGATTATGAGGAGACATTTGGTCTTGTATCCTGATACACTTCCATCCAGACGATCATTTCCGTAGCTGCATCCATGGGTTGGAGACTACATCAGATGGATGTAAAGAAAGCCTTTCTCAATGGTGAGATTGAGGAAGAAGTTTACATCGAGCAACCAAATGGATTCATGATACATGAGCATAAGTCTCATGTGTGCAGGTTGAAGAAATCCCTGTATGGATTAAAGCAGGCACCTCGTGCTTGGTACGAGAAGATGGATGGATTCTTGATGCGTTTGGGCTTCAACAAGAGTGTTGTTGATCCAAACCTATACTACCATATTGTTGGTGATGAGTGCTTGATTTTGGTCCTGTATGTTGATGATTTATTCCTCACCAGTTCAAAAAGTCTTATTGTTGAATGCAAGTGTGCATTGACTTCTGAATTCGAGATGAAGGATCTGGGTATGATGCACTACTTCTTGGGACTAGAAGTATGGCAGATGTCTGATGAGATTTTTCCGAGCCAAGGAAAATATACAATGGAGATATTGAAGAAATTCGGTATGATAAACTGCAAGTCCATGCCTACATCGATGGTGATGGATCTGAAGAAAATGAACGAGTATTCTACTGATTCGGGCGAGATTGATCCACATATTTACCAACAACTGATTAGATCATTTATGTATCTGGTTAACACTTGACTTGATATATGCTATGCAGTGAATGTACTCAGTCGGTTCATGAGTCAGCTGAGACATACTCACTGGATAGTAGTGAAGCATGTGTTGAGATATCTACGAGGCACAGTTGGATATGGCCTGAGATATGCCTCCGGTGTAGACATGAGATTGAAGGGATATGTTGATGCAGATTGGGTAGGGAGCGCAGTGGAATGGAAGAGCACATCCAGTTGTTATTTTACCTTGGGGTCTGCCATGGTTTCCTAGTGTAGTAGGAAACATAATTCTGTGGATATTAGTACCGCAGAAGCAGAGTGCATAGCGTTATGTGTGGAATTTCGTGAAGCAGTGTGGCTTCACAAGATCCTTGCAGATTTATTTGGTCATGAGATGGATTCCATTGTTATCCATTGTGATAACTAGAGTTGTGTGAAGCTCTCAAAGAATCCTACATTTCACAATAAATCAAAACACATTGAGATCAAATACCATTACATCAGAGATATGGTGCAGAGGAAATAAGTACACGTGAAATACTTTTCTACACATGAGCATGTTGCATATTTCTTCACCAAACTGTTGCCAGGAAGAAGTTTGAGTACTTCCATGAGAGACTTGGCCTGGTGGAGAATGCCTCCCTAGCTGAGAGGGAGAGTTGATGATTGCAACGTTGTGTGACATTCTCCAGGTCGTTCTCCTCGGGACTAAGTTGAGTCAATCTATGAGAGGGCCCATGTGATGGGTGTGTCATTCTCCTTTGGAATAAGTTGAGACGATGTGTGCCCATGTCTTGGGTGTGCCCATATGATGGGTGTGCATCAGACTTTGGACTGAGTTGTGATGACATGTGGTCTCTTGCCTATTCCTCTAGACTGAGTTGAGATGACTTGAGATGGTCTCCTGCCTTGTACTCCTTTGGACTGAGTTGAGTCAGCTTAAGATGGTATCATGCCTTATACTCCTATGGACTTAGTTGGGTCGACTTGAGATGGTGCTCCGGATGGTACTCATGTGGACTGAGTTGAGTGATATATTGAGTGTGACATCCCTATGGCTGAGCATAGGTGGACGTGTCCCTAGTGGCTTAGCACTAGAGGATGAGAGAGATCCTTGTTATATTGTCTGAGTAAGATTTGCTTGTAACCCTAATTATCTTGTGAAGGGTACAAGTCGGCCCCACCATGTGAAAGATAACTAATATTGTGTAATGATTATAATATCATTGAGTTAATCAGGTCAACCCTATTGTGACAATAGACACACGTTTTGTTGTGTTAGCTCTTGTATAAACAAGAGTGGATCCCCATTGTGGATCACACGCTTCACTTGTTATCTCATAATTTCAGCAATCACTTGTACGACTGAAGTGCACACCTCTCTTGGGCGCTAGTGTAGTGTCCCCAAGGCCGAGCCCTGTTGCAAATCATGATATATGAAATGAATTGTAAACATGTTCTATAGGCTGGTGAACCAAGTTTTGTATAAGATGGTAGGTTTATGTGTTTGTTAGGCCAGGGAGCCTAAGTGTTGAAGGCCAGAAGCATGTTGTTGTACTTGTATGCATGCAGAATGATTAATAAAATATAAACACCGCTAGGTGCAGACCGACCATGATGAATGAGTGAAGGGGGACTGAGCATCCACAGAGTGGGAAAGGGATTAGGGGCTGGAAGGTGGGAAAAGGGGCTAAGTGTTGAGCCTAGGGGGCTTAAGCCTGGGAATAATATTAAAATATTTTTCCCAAAAGACATGTGCATTTTATTTTTATCCTAAGTTCCTGTCAAGGGGAAAACGTGCAAAAGGGATGCATGTTGTGGGAACACATGCATTTCCCAGGGTGACAAGTGTCAACCCTGGTGCATGCAAATATAATAAGCGAGATGAACCGTGTGAGGGGTATCTTCTCCATTCTACCCAACCGTCTGAGGGGGAACCCATCCGACCTCTGCAAGAGTACCCTCGTAC
>JZKD02S1673340.1:654258-707605 GCA_000966675.3 Picea glauca
CATGGATCGACACAAAGTAACACATGAAAGAGATCCTCAAGGAAAAGGCACACGAGTTTCAAGAGGAACAAAGGAAAAATAGATTATTCAACATAATCATCTAATGAGAGGACCACTATAGAAGAGTTGTCCAATAGTGAGAGTGGGTGAAGTGCACCTAAGAGGGAGAAGAGGAGACATTCCTAGATTTTCATTGAAGAAGAATTCAAGAAAATAAAACCACCTACCTTTGATGGAGAAATCAAGAAGGGGGAGGAGGAAGAAGCCTGGCTGCTGGAATTAAATAAGTATTTTTGAGTGCATAACTAATAAGAAAATATGAAGGCAAAGGTATCCATATTTAATTTGAATGGAGGAGCTTCCATTTGGTGGGAATATCTCAAGAATGTCAAGGGAATAAAGGAGAGTAAGTTAACTTGGAAGAAATTTGAAAAGTATTTCATGAAGGCTTACCTATCAGAGAAGTACTATGATGGCAAGATCAAGGAGTTCCATGAACACGAGCTAGGGAAACTTATGGAAGCATGAAACTAAATATATATAAAATATATATTTAATATTTAATATTTATTATTGGATGTCTTATTCAATGTATAACAACGTGTATAAATACACATAAATGAGTAGAGTCGCGTCTTTTTGTCTAAAAAGACATGACTTTACATTAAAAGTATAATTATGACATTAATGATGTAATTAGTAATTAATGAACATTGTAATATATGTATGGTATATTACACATCATCCCTCCTTGAAAAGATTCATCCTTGAAGCATAAGCAAGGATGAATGTTTGGATCTGAACTGCTCATTCTCATTATGGCGCCATGAACAATGACCAATGTCACCCTATGCCTCCATCACCAACAAGCTTGAAATTTGGACAGTCAACTTGTGGACCAAAAAAAGCCATGATTGAATTTGTGGGCTATTGAATGAGCATGGAGCTGAAACACGTTCTCGCTCACACACTGAGTTGATAATATTATTTCTTTGCTGTAAATTTTCTCCAATTTCTTGATAGAAACTTCTTCACCATTGGATGTATTGGTTGCCAAGCACACCAACACGAATGAGCCTAACTCCAAAACATGAAGAATCTCATACTCCTCATCTATCTCAAATCTTGAGTAAAAGGATGGATTTTTTGTGCTTTCATAATCGACGTACAATCTATATATTCTGTTGCGGACAATCATAGATTGTCAGGGATTATTTTGACTCTTTTTCTTCTCTTGTTCTCTTCTTTCAAATTCTTACTTGAGCTCCAAGGCTAACATGTCATAATAGTCACACGGTCTAGCTCATTGTGGCACCACTCTTTGCACAACTTCTCCTTCAAATTGTTGATTGAAATAATCAATGAGATCCAACTCATTTAGAGGAAATCCCCTTGAAAAAGTTAGAAACATTTCTCTTTCTTTAGCTAGAATTGTAGCTAACTTCAAAAAAGTTTTATCATTTAGATATAAATCATAACGTTGTTTCAATTTGCCATTGAAGGTCCTATGAACACTATTTAAATCATCTCTAAAACTATTACTCCGAGAGTTTGGAAATGGTTGTGTTTCCACCACTTGGTTTCCCATGCCCCTTGTACTCCTCCCAGACTTGTCAATGTGCATACACAGATTTGATAGCTTCCACATAGGAAACATACTCAGTATGCTAGAGGTGAACGTAGAATATTTATTTTGAGTGGGGAATAAGAAGGTTGCATGAGGATTGTTACTTCTAGAGTGAATGTGATTTAAATCATGTGACGTGGATGCATATTCCTTTACATTTCTCATCTTGCGTGTAAGTATTCCACAAGGGAAAGGTCTAGGACTAGAATATTGAGATCTATGGGTGTGCTTCTTAGCCAACGACATTAGCATTTTTTCAATGGGGATGACCTCATTCATGATCCGCTCACAAATGTTGACAAGGATTCCACCTATGTGGAAGCCTGCAAGACTTGCATGGCCTTCTAAGTTTAGTGGTTGTCCTAAGCATCAATACTCTCTTGCTTGAGATTTCTTTTCCTAGCCTCGTCTTCCTCTTCATTAAACTTGAATCCATTTCCACCATAGCCAGTTCCATGAGCATGCTTAGTCCCTTGAATCACTTTAGCCTTAAACCCCTCAGCCAACTTTTTTAGGTCCTTAGGTATAGGTTGTTCAGATAATTCCAATGCCTTTACAAGGTCAAGAGCATATATTTCTTCCTCCTAGAAAATGAAGGTGATGAAAACACCCTTGCGACCTTCTCTTCCAGTGCGCCATAACATGTTCACATAATTTTCATAGTAGTTTGGTGCATCGAAGTTACTATAAGATCAAGCTGATTTATGTAAAGTGAAACTTCCTCTGATGTTATTAGAGGTATTTATCTTACTTTGCAGAAAAAGTATTTCCTGAAAGGAGTATAATGCACATTGGAGAAGTCCACAATGGATAGTTTGTCAACATTAGTTTTCTTCACTCTCTTCATGAACTCATCATCTGGAAGAGGTGAAGGTGAACGATCGTGTGCATCATTTACCTCATCTCCATCTTCCTCATAAATAAGGAAGCGGTCAATTGTCTTTCTTACTCGAGATGGTTGATTGACAAGCATACAAGCTTCAATGCCATTCTTTGATACTTCAACCTGAACGTCTAACACCTTCCCGAGGACTTCGACATTATTGTTGATAGACGAATCGAGGGAGACAACCTCCATGACTGTCTTAGCCATCACAACTAGGGTTCCATAAGGAATATCATGTGTTTCTGTGAGGTAACTAAAGTATTCCGAGGAAAAAGTGGTAGCAATAAATATTTCTGAATTAGAGGGTGCAAAAGGCCTCTGGGAAGAATATTATTTGTGCTTAAATTCATCAAGAATGGTAACACCACTTTCTTGGTTATGTAGGAAGAATAAAATCTCTGCATTTTCTTCAACATATAATGTAGTAGTTCAATTGTAGGATCCAACAGCAAGTAACCCATTATACACAAAACTAAAAGAGAGGCATGATATAATACATATTTTTTGCAACCCTGTGGTAGTGGCAGACAATGAATCCAACAATGCTTCCACCACAACATCGACATATTCTTTGGATGTTGTGGTGAACAATACAATTTCATACAATGTTGTGGCACCCTAATGATGCAACAATTCATCCACCCCTGGCCTCTTCGACATGTAATATGAATGTGTCACACGTTGTTGCTCAAATTTGATTCAATAATCATAGAACATGGGCATGGGTGTCCTACTCGAATGCACCAACGTTCCATCAAAATCTAAAACCAACATTTTTAAATTTGGATTTCCTTCTTCCATGGGACGTAAAATTCCCCACGCCTCGCAGTTGGAGAATTGGTCCTTATTATTATCATTCAAAGGCACATGCGCATGAGGGGTATTAATATTTGAGGACTCTCCTTCTTCTTGGACAACTACTCCATATCTATTATTATTATTATTATCATTCAAAGGCACTTGCACGTGAGGCTCGTTAACATTTGAGGATTCTCCTTCTTCTTGGACAACTACTCCATTGACATTACATGTTGAATTCTGGATGCTAGATGTGTATGTCCTGGTTAAATTATATCGAATATGTGAATGATATAGCCACAAACTTCTTCCATCATAACCACCATCATCAATATCAAAACCACTTTTGTTGTAACCCAGATCTTTTCCAACGAGGGTTTCATAATATTTTTGATCAAAACCAAGGTGTTGAAAGGAATCACGACTCTCATATTCATCCATTCTACGACTGTCTTCATATTTTTTGTTCTCATCTTCATCCATGCTATGATTGAAGTTGTTACTATCATCATTAGTATTACCATTAATGTTGCATAGTAAGGAGGACAAAGGAATTATCTTGGTGACCTAGGGGTCTATCTTGGTGATGGATATATTCTTTTGATGTTCTTCTTGAAGTGAGATTTGGTTTTGGCAGCAACCCCTCTCTTTTAAGTATGCCAAGAATGCCTTCTCTAATTGTTCTTCTATTATTTCATTCACATAACTCTTCATTTCTTAGAGAGTGTCACTCACATTCTCCATAATGTTTTTCGTGTTTTCAAGTCTGGCATTTATGGTTTCCATACTTAGTCATGCAACTTCAATTTGATAACATATTTTTTTCTCTGATACCACTTGGAATCATGGAACTAGATATATATAAAATATATATTTAATATTTAATATTTATTATTTATTATTCGATGTCTTAGTCAATGTACAACAATGTGTATAAATACACGTGAATGAGTAGAGTCACGTCTTTTTGTCTTAAAAGACGTGACTTTTCATTAAAAGTATAATTATTACAATAATCATTTAATTAGTAATTAATGAACATTGTAATATATGTAAGGTATATTACAACTTACCATGGATTCTTATTCAAGGATGAGAATGCGGGAACACTGTTCTTCCTCAGTGGATTACCACAATCCTACCAGGAAAAATGTGATTTTGATGAGCATAAGACACTATAGGACACCATCCGAAAGGCCAAATAATGTTATGATCAATCTAAGCATAGGCATGAGCCTCTTAAGGACTAGAAAAATAAGGATAATTATGGGTTCCAAAAGAAAGGATTTAAACCATCCCAATACACGAATCCAAAAAGAGGTGTTTGGTCCAGTCATCCCACTAGAAGTGTACCCAATAAAAATTTCCCTCTCAAAGTGGGAAAAAACCAACATAACAAACAAAAGAAAAGAAGGAGGGGCAACATAAAAGACCTATCCAATGCTAGGGTTTTGGAGAGGCATATATGTTGAGGGATCTCCCTCATAGGCAACATGATAACAAGATAATCTACAATGTTCAGGAGGATATTACTGTCAATGATGTAGCCAGAGGCATGCCACAAATTTATGCAGTTGTCAAGAATTGATAGGCATACCACCAAGATTTAGTGATAGAGTTGGAATGTATAATTACCAAACAACCCATTTCAATTTTAATTGACCCTTGTTCTAACCTTAGCTATATTTCAGCCCAATTTGTTGAAGCATGTGTCTTATAGAGAAGGAAGCATGCAATATCATGGTTAGTTCAGCTAGGTGATGCAGGCTCCGCCCCACTGACTGCCCACTCACAGGATCGTTCAATCACCAACTGAGCCGAAGCGGCTCTTCTGATTCCTCAGTGGAATCTCTATTAAATCCTGATCCCCAGGTCCTTCTATTCACCCACACGGCTCTTCTGCATTCAACCGTGATCTTCCCCGACTCAATTTCGGGTTTCGGGATTTCCTGATCCTCGATGTCACGAGAACCACTGTCTTCGCAATCTCCCGATCACCGAATCTCTGAAGTGTCGAAACACCTCTGAAAATGAATAGCCCTTAGGACTAAGTCTTTGCCCACACAACCACTTCACATATGACCGCGACTCTATTTCGGGGTTTCGCGACCAAAGCACTCAACCTCCCGTCCTCTGGACCCCCGAAATACCGATATGCGAAATCTCGATTGGCGATTTCTCGGTCTTCTCCTTCTTTGCGATTTCGGACTTTTAAATGTTGAAAATCACAGAATTCTTGTCCATGGGATCCCCGATCCTCCGAATTCTGATATCCCGATTCTCCGATGTGACGTCAGCTAGGCCCACAACGTGGAGTTCCCGCCTTTTCACGTTTTCGCCACTCGCAAAGACGAAAGACTTTCCTCTTCTAACCTCTGATGCCCGAGTCCCCGATAGAGAGGATCTCGTGACACGTGTCCTCCAACAACCGGATGGTTTAGATCAAACCTCGTCATTTCGGGGTTTCTGATGTCGAACGACCAAACTCACGTCCTCGAGATCTCTGATATCCCGAGTGTCGATATCCCAATTAGATGCTCTCGTCGAGACTTTCACCTCGACTATTCGTGAAGGCTTAACCCTCTTGCAACTTCCCACCGATCCTACGGTCATCGACGATCCTGAGCAACATCTGACGGCTCACGATCTCCTCTTCATGCGCACTTCTCCCATGCTGCCTTTTGGACCTGAGGACCTTTCAACGATCTAGAATCTATCGTTTGAACCGACGGCCAATATTGCTCCTCCCGAGATTTGGCGCTTTCCTTCTCTAGATTGGAAGGATTTCCAAGTTCTCAAAAGCCTCAATCCTTTCTCCATTTCTTCCCTGCCATCTCTTGACTCTGAGCTTCGCCGCGCATATAAAAATGTCGTCCCTCCTGATCTTTGGGTACTCAGAACTCGTTCAAAGGGTTCTGTAGCTTTTTCACTCCTTGTAGTTACAACTTTGTGCATAAAAGCACTCGCCCTCCTGAGCTTATCCTTTCCTTTGAACCCTCAAAGGATTCTTCAACTCCCGCGCCTCTGTAGGGTATCCACACGCACACAAAGGTGCTATCTGTCCTGAGCTTTCCTGTAGCTTCGACCTCCAAGGAAACTCGGTTCTTCTTGCCTTTCTCCCTCAAATGGAGAATTTGGATGCCCTCCTGGCTATCCTTCACTCAAGCAACCTCTTGCTGAGCCTATCAGGGTGTTCAACAACCCTGTGAAGATCCCTCAGTGGTTTCTTCCTTCAGAATACAAAACTCAAAGAGTTCTCTTCCCATGTGCTTGTCTACACAATGTCTCAATGCCCACCTGGCAGAGTGTCAAAAATCCTTGGTGATTCTGACTTCTTGAGAACTCACAACAGAGTTCTTCCACTGTGCACTCCTTGCACCTGCTCAATGCCCACCTGGCGGAGCTTCACAGAACTCCTCTAGAGATTTTGTCTGCAACTATGTTTTCTCCCACAGTCGTGCCTCCAAGGTGTTCAACAACCTCAGGGCCTTCGTAGAGTTTTTGATTCTAGTTTATGTGCCCGCAGCACGTCTTTGTCTGAACCCGCAGTGTTCAGAAATGCACCTCTGTGCACGGCTATCAGAACCCGCAGCGTTCTGTCACACCCTCCTGTTGTGAAGCCTCAAAGACTTCTATCCCTAAAAAATCAAACACACTCCTGCAAATGAAAACCTACGACATACATCTACAACATACATTCATATCATATGAAGAACACTCATAGACATTCATTTAACACATAGTCATGCAAGAAAAACTGTTATTTGTATTAAATATGGCAAACGCCTATATTTACAAGGTGTTCCTAAGCACGGCCTGTAACAAGGTCTTGGCTCCTTCTCTTCTTCTCTCTACTCGTAGATTCTCACTTTACTTACCACTTACTACTAAAGAGATACAATTCATCTTTTTACATGAGGAGGCTCTTCGAGCACTTCCCTCCAAATCTACCCACCCTATTCAATTACATTGAATGGGCTATCTAGTTCGCTATCTGGATCTAGATCTCAGCCTTACAAACATTAAAGGCCTTCTTATCTACATCCTGCACAAAGGCACAACTTCATAGCTCAACCACCTAAACATTTAATTACATTCAATTCTAAATCAAAATGAGGACACCGCCTCTCTTCATCACGTGATTCGAATTCGCTGACGTGGCTGGCTGGTTGTCGTGGAGAGATGCTCCTGCATCACTAGGCACAAGAACCAAGTAGAGTGTGACAAAGATTATTGAAGCTTTCCCATTTGAAATGAATGGATTGCATACACATGCAACCTTGAACCTACTTCGTTTGGGGTTATATGATGTGATGATAGGTGTGGATTGGTTGGCTGCCGACAAAGTAAAACTGTATTGTTTTAACAAATCTCTATAAAATTGTGAAGACAATGAAGGAAACAAAAGGATGCTATAGGGAATCCATAAGCCTGTATCAAGAAGGAAAATATCAGTGCTTCAACTCAAGAAGTATAGCTACAAAGAGTGTCCCTTGTATGCAATACAAGTGTTATATTCAACATGATCAAAATCTGGACCAGGGGTCAAAATTTAGCTCAAAAATCATATGAAGAACACTCACAGACATTCATTTAACACATAGTCATGCAAGAAAAACTGTTATTTGTATTAAATATGGAAAACGCCTGTATTTACAAGGTGTTCCTGAGCACAGCCTGTAACAAGGTCTCGACTCCTTCTCTTCTGCTCTCTACTCGTAGATTCTCACTCTACTTACCACTTAATACTAAAGAGATACAATTCATATTTTTACATGAGGATGCTCTCCAAGAACTTCCCTCCAAATCTACCTACCCTATTCAATTACATTGAATGGGTTGTCTAGTCCGCTATCCGAATCTAGATCTCATCCTTACAAACATTAAAGGCCTTCTTATCTACATCCTGCACAAAGGCACGGCTTCACAACTTAACCACCTAAACATTTAATTACATTCAATTCTAAATCAAAATGAGGACACCGCCTCTCTTCATCACGCGATTTGAATTCGCTGACGTGGATGGATGGCTGGCTGGTTGTCGTGGAGAGATTCTCCTGCATCATACTCCTCAGTTGAAAAATTCATGAGCTCCTGCTCATGAGATTCCCATCTCATCTGTGGAAATCCTCCTGGATCCCAAATCATCCTTTGGAGTTGTTCATCCGCTCCATTTTCCTGCTGCTGTTGTTGCTGCTTCTGCGTTGTCGCTGCTGCTTCCTTCCCTCTGCTCAACTTCTCCTTGCTGACAGTTTCTGTTGACTATATCATCAGCTCGTTGATCTCCTGGATCACTTCGTTCAACTGCT
This sequence comes from Picea glauca, assembly GCA_000966675.3. NCBI lineage: Eukaryota > Viridiplantae > Streptophyta > Pinopsida > Pinales > Pinaceae > Picea > Picea glauca. Next base: position 662,879 of record JZKD02S1673340.1, read on the forward strand.
CCAATGGTTGGCCCTATTCATGCAGTCTCCTCAGCTGCAAAAATATTCATCACATGGGCAGATCACTGTGATCTCCCATGCTTTCTTCATCAGCTTCCAACTTCACCTGTTGGATGTGCACGCCCTACACCTTCACCCTTTTCTCCAGGGATTCGATTTGTTCATACAGATCAGCCAAACTAATGTTGTATGCTTCTTCTTCTCTTGCAAACTCCCATGTTGTAGTCTTTTCAGTCTCCTGGCTGAAAATATTGAGCCATTCCTTAGAATGCTCATTTTCCTCTCCTGCTTGGGCAGCTTCAAATATCTGCTCCAATCCTTCTGCGACAGTCTCATCCCTCGGGACTAAGTCTTAGCCCACACAACCACTTCACATATGACCGTGACTCTATTTTGGGGTTTTGCGACCAAAGCACTCAACCTCCTGTCCTCTAGACCCCTGAAATACCGATATGCGAAATCCTGATTGGCGATTTCCCGGTCTTCTCCTTCTTCGTGATTTCAGACTTTTAAATGCCGAAAAGCACGGACTTCTTGTCCACGGGATCCCCGATCCTCCGAATCCTGATATCCCGATTCTTCGATGTGACGTCAGCTAGGCCCACAACGTGGAGTTCCCGCCTTTTCGCGTTTTCACCACTCGCGAAGTCGAAAGACTTTCCTCTTCTAACCTCCGATGCCTGAATCCCCGATAGAGAGGATCTCGCGACATGTGTCCTCCAACAACCAGACAACTCAGATCAAACCTCGCCATTTCGGGGTTTCTGATGTCAAACGACCAAACTCACGTCCTCGAGATCTCCGATATCCCAATTAGTTGCTCTCGTCAGGACTTTCACCTGGACTATTCACGAAGGCTTAACCCTCATGCAACTTCCCACCGATCCTACGGTCATCGACGATCCTGAGCAAGATATGACAGCTCATGATCTCCTCTTCATGCACACTTCTCTCGTGCTGCCTTCTGGACGTGAGGACCTTTCAACGATCCAAAATCTATCAGCTGAACCGACGGTCGATATTGCTCCTCCTGAGATTTGGCACTTTCCTTCTCTGGCTTGGAAGGATTTCCAAGTTCTCAAAAGCCTCAATCCTTGCTCTGTTTCTTCCCTGCCATCTCTCGACTCTAAGCTTCGTCGCGTGTATGAAAATGTTGTCCCTCTTGATCTTTGGGTACTCATAACTCGTTCAAAGGGTTCTGTAGCTTCTGCACTCCTTGCAGTTATGAATTTTTGCGTAAAATCACTCTCCCTCCTGAGCTTATCCTTCCCTTTGAACCCTCAAAGGATTCTTCAACTCCTGCACCTATGCAGGGTATCCACACACACACAAAGGTGCTATCCGTCCTAAGCTTTCTTGTAGCTTCGGCCTCCAAGGAAACTCGATTCTTCTTGCCTTTCTCCCTCAGATGGAGAATTTGGATGCCCTCCTGGCTATCCTTCATTCAAGCAACCTCTTGCTAAGCCTATCAGGGTGTTCAACAACCCTGTGAAGATCCCTCAGTGGTTTCTTCCTTCAGAATACAGAACTCAAAGAGTTCTCTTCCCCTGTGCCTGTCTACACAATGTCTCAATGCCCACCTGGCAGAGTGTCAAAAATCCTTGGTGATTCTGACTTCTTGAGAACTCACAGCATAGTTCTTCCACTATGCACTCCTTGCCCCTACTCAATGCCCACCTGGTAGAGCTTCACAGAAATCCTCTAGAGATTCTGTCTGCAACTGTGTTTTCTCCCACAGCCTTGCCTCCAAGGTGTTCAACAACCTCACGGCCTTCGTCGAGTTGTTGATTCCAATTTCTGTGCCCGCAGCACATCTTTGTCTGAACCCACAGTGTTCAGAAATGCACCTCTGAGCACGGCTATCAGAACTTGCAGCGTTCTGTCACACCCTCCTGGTGTGAAGCCTCAAAGAATTCTATTCCTAAAAATCAAACACACTCCTGCAAATGCAAACCTACAACATACATCTACAACATACATTCATATCATATGAAGAACACTCACAGACATTCATTTAACACATAGTCATGCAGGAAAAACTGCTATTTGTATTAAATATGGCAAATGCCTGTATTTACAAGGTGTTCCTGAGCACGGCCTGTAACAAGGTCTTGACTCCTTCTCTTCTGCTCTCTACTCGCAGATTCTCACTCTACTTACCACTTACTACTAAAGAGATACAATTCATCGTTTTACATGAGGAGGCTCTTCGAGCACTTCCCTCCAAATATACCTACCCTATTCAATTACATTGAATGGGTTATCTAGTCCGCTATCCGGATCTAGATCTTAGCCTTACAAACATTAAAGGCCTTCTTATCTACATCCTGCACAAAGGCACGACTTCACAACTCAACCACCTAAACATTTAATTACATTCAATTCTAAATCAAAATGAGGACACCGCCTCTCTTCATCACGCGATTCGAATTCGCTGACGTGGCTGGCTGGATGGCTGGTTGTCGTGGAGAGATGCTCCTGCATCACTAGGCACAAGAACCAAGTAGAGTGTGACAAAGATGATTGAAGCTTTCCCATTTGAAATGAATGGATTGCATACACATGCAACCTTGAACCTACTTCGTTTGGGGTTATATGATGTGATGATAGGTGTGGATTGGTTGGCTGCCCACAAAGTAAAATTGTATTGTTTTAAAAAATCTCTATAAAATTGTGAAGACGATGAAGGAAACAAGAGGATGCTATAGGGAATCCATAAGCCTGTATCAAGAAGGAAAATATCAGTGCTTCAACTCAAGAATTATAGCCAGAAAGAGTGTCCCTTGTATGCAATACAAGTGTTATATTCAACATGATCAAAATCTGGACCAAGGGTCAAAATTTAGCTCAAAAATAAATGTTCTCGGAATTGCCTCAAAATGAATGGGTACATAGCCCTCATCGTTACGAACCCAACGCAACTCGTTTGGGTTCAAACGGACGTCGGGAGCGAGAGATATCACGTTCTGTTCAAAATGTCAAACATGCAAAAAAAAAGGATGCTGACTGTACAGTCCATACAGATGTTGATGTGGCATGTCCGTACGATGATGTGGCAGATCTGAATTGGTATAGGTACGACCACTGACATGGCAGGTGATGTGGCATTCATTTATTGGAAGATTTCAGATGAATGGTGTTTCGACACGTGGCATTTAATGGGCAAATGGAGTGGTGCCACGTGGCCCAGTCATGGGCTTCCACGTGGCACCATGGAAATGGTGTTTTGTTCAAAATATTATGGAGTCCATGAGGATCGAACCCCAGACCTCCCCCTTTGGCAGTGCTTTAACAATGGTTGCCCGACCAACATACCACACAGTGTTACTTATTAACTACATGGTTTCAAAACTATTTAAGTTTGAATGGTTTACATTTCAGCGGGGGGTCGGGTTGGGGCTTAGCCCCAGCCCGTGGTTGTAATGTGTACCATATGACCATTGTATATACGGAGGCACATGAATATGTATTTCAAACAGAGCCTGCGGTTATAATATGACCGGTGGTTACACGGATTGCGCGCGGGGTTGGATATTTTTAATGGTTACAACACCACAACCCGGTCATATGCACATATGACCATGTATATTTGCACATGCAGGAGTTTGGATTTGGTTTAAATGGTTTAACCACGTTCCCGACAAGTGGCGTTTAACCATTGGTTTAAAAAAAAACTCAACCCTTTTTGTTTGAGAGCGCGGTCGTATGGAGGACCACATGACCTCGGCCTTGGCGGTTAGGGGTTGGGTGCGCCCTAACCGTCCTACAGTTTGATCGATTTTGTGGTTTCACATGTGTGCTAGGTTTTAGCATGATTTTTTGAGCGTGTTCTTGGTTTAACGTACAAAGGTGTGTTTTGGCGAACCAGAGACAGCAAGCTTGAAGGAAGAAAATGGCAGGAGGCCTATCTTCTTCATTTTTTGGCCAAATGAGGTGCCGAAAAAGCCCAGCTAGGGGTTTTTGGATGTTTTGAATCCATTGGCACTATTTTCAAATCCATTTGAAGACTTATTTTGCAGGTTTTTAACCACTGAAGTTTCAGAGATCTCCAGGGAGCTTGAAGCCCTCATTGTTGGAGGTCTTGCTCAGATGAGCCTATGTTTGTTTTTTGTGAGTGAATAATCATTTTTGACTAATTATTATGATTTGAACACTTTGGGATAGGTTTTAGATCCATTTGAGGACTTTTACAGGTTTTTTTTCGACAAATAAGCTCAGGGAAGCTTAAGGCCACATGTAGAAGAGGTCATGCCCGGATGAGCCATGATCCATTTTCAGAGTTCTATTAGTCATTTTTGGGTTTTTTATGTATTCTTAACCCAATGGTACAGTCAGTATTTCCATTGGAGTTGAGAAGCATCTTGTAAAATAATCTTTCACAAATTAATCCCAGAAAGCCAAGTCCATTGATGGAGGCTCAAGGAGGTGTAGCCCAGAGAGGGTGAACTCCTTTATCATGTTGTTATTGTTGTGAGTTTGATGGTTTATTTGCTGCAAGATATGTTGTTGTGTATTTATTTAAAGTACATATTTAACCATTTAAGAGAACATTTCCTCACACATGAACATTTAAAAGAAGATGCATAAACTTGGCACATAATTTATCTTGCATATTTTAACACATGGAGCAAGGTCCTGTAAAGATTATTTTAATGAAGTAGAGGGTGCTTGCATAGCATAACAAGTCAGCCCCCTATTTTCAGATCACAACATAAAGAAATAAGATGAAAATTGAAGACCACCCAGTGTTGTATGAATTTAGATATGTGTTTCTAGAGGAGGTACTTGGATTTCCTCCTAAGAGGAACATTGAATTTTCTATAAAGCTAATACTAGGAGAAATACTAACATCTAAAGGGCCCTATAGGATGAGCACACCAAAGTTGGTGGAATTAAAATTACAACTAAAAGAGATGATGGATAAAGGGTATATTAGGTTGAGTGTGTCCCCATGGGGAGCACCAACATTGTTTTTAAAGAATAAAGATGGTACTTTGTGGCTATGTATTGACTACAAGAAGTTAAATAAGATGACCATCAAGATTAAATACCCACTACTCAGAATTGATGATCTTGTTTATTAGCTCAAAGGAGCTACAATGTTTTTTAAAATGGAATTGAGGTCTAGATATCATCAAGTCGGAATTAAGGATGAAAACATCCAAAAGACTGCCTTTAGAACAAGGTATGGAAACAATGAGTTTGTGGTGGTGCCATTCAAGCTTACGAATTCACTAGCCACGTTTATGTGTTTGATGAACAATGTTCTCAACAAGTATTTGGACAAGTTTGAACTTGTGCTTATTGATGATATTTTGATTTATTCCAGAACCATGGAAGAACATGAAGAACACCTTAGATTGATGTTATAGGTTTTAAGGGAACACTAGTTGTATGATAAATACAACAACTGTGATTTCTTCTAGAGTCAGATCCAATATTTGGGTCATGTAATCTCAAAAGATGGATTGGAAGTAGACCCATAAAAGATCAAGGCCATCATGGATTGGTCAACCGCTAGAAATGTATCCAAGGTAAGATAATTTATGAGATTAGCTAGATACTATATGAGGTTTATTAAGGGATTCTCCAAGATTGGTCACCCCATCACTTCACTGCAAAGAAAAGGAGTGAAATTTGTATGGTCAGCAGAATGTGAGACCAAATTTCAGTAGTTGAAACATCTTTTGACCAATGGAAATGTCCTGAAAATTATAGACCCTAACAAAGATTTCCTAGTTTGTATAGATGCTTTCAAAGGACTTGGTGGATTCCTCATGCAAGAAATACTTGTGGTTTTTTATGACTCAAGAAATATGAATGAGCATGAGCATCACTATGCTACTCATGACTTGGAACTTGCAACCATCATACATGCTTTGAAGATGCAGAGACATTACCTGCTTGGGAGAAGATTTGTCTGGATGATATATCATTGTGGGATGAAATATTTATTCGGCCAACCATGTTTAAATGCTAAACAAGCTAGGTGGATGGAACTTATTAGCGAATTTGATTTTGAAATTAGAAACATCAAAGTCAAGGAAAATTGAGTGGAAGATGCACTAATTAGAAGTGTGCAAATGGTACACTTAGAAACAATCAATGCGTGTGACTCTGATATAAAACATAGGATCATATTTTCTCTGCAGCATGATGAGAATTTTAAGATAATAAAGAACAACCTAAGCTAGTATCCAAGAGGGTTGAGATGCGAAGGATATCAACTCATTGAAGACTGGTTGTTGATTTACACCATTAGATTGTACATACCCGATTCAATGGAACAAAGGAAGTTAATAGTGGATGATTTTCATAGGAGGCCTTATGTGGGTCATCCGGGTTATCAAAAGATGATAACAACAACAAGAAAATTGTATTTCTAGTCGGGAATGAAAAGGGATTTTGCTAAATATATTGCAAAGTATTTGGATTTCCAACAGGTCAAGGTTGAACACAAACACCCAACATGATTACTGGAAACAATGCAAATTCCAGAATGGAAATGGGAGATTATCTACATGGAGTTCATCACAGGACTGGTAAGAACAACCAAGCAACATGATGTGATCATGGTGATGGTGGATAAGTTGAGTAAGCAAACTCAATTTATTCCAATTAAATCCACTTATAAAGCCATAGATGTTGTTGATATTTTTATAAAGGAAAATTTTAGATTTCATGCCATGCCCAAGAAAATCATTTCAGATCAGGATGCTAAGTTCACATCAAAATTCTGGAAAATCCTATTTGCAATATTTGGAACACAATTGTCCTTCAACATTGCTTACCATCCTTAAACATATGATAAGACTGAGAGGGTAAACAAATTTCTATAAGATATGTCGAGGATGCATATTATGCACTAGCCCAATAAGTGGGAAGATTATCTACCCTTGGTAGAATTTTCCTACAACAATGGCTATGAAGAATCATTAAAAATGAGACCATTTGAGGCTCTGTATGGTAGAAAGTACATAATTCCAATATTTTGGGATGATCCGATAGACATGATCAAAATTGGACCTGAGATGTTGAAGGAGATGGAATGAAAAGTACTCAAAATTAAGCAGAATTTGAAAGTGGCTCAAGACAGGAAAAAGGGCTATGTTGATAGTAAAATAACTCATAAAGAGTTCAAGGTGTGGGATCAGATTTAATCCTAAAAGGATCTCCCTAAGAATGGTAAATTGCACCAAGATGGTACCCCACTATTGTAGACCACTTGAAGTTCTAGAAAGGGTGGGACCAATGACATACCATATTTATGTACCTCCAACTGTTAGAGCTCATAATGTGTTCCATGTATCTTTGTTAAAGAAATATATGCATGATCCTAATAATGTTATTGATTGGACTGTGATACAAGTGGAACCAGAAGGATATTTCTAGCCCGGGCCTCAATGCATACTTGACAGAAATGAGACATTTCTCTGAAACTGAGCTATCGTGCAGATCAAGGTGCAATGGAAGCACTTTGGAGTAGATGAGGCTACATGTGAATTAGAGGATGACATGAAAAAGGCATAACCTTTTTTTGTTTTCTGTATAAATATTTGTATACGGTGGTAAAACACTGAGGATGATGTTTCTTTTAGGGGGGGTGGGGGAGTTAACATCTTGTTTCCCCCCAGTCTGTAATTATGATTAAGATTTAAAGACTGTGACTAATATACATTGTAATTGTGTTTTATGTTTAATGATAAATTTCCAATGAGATGACTGAAGGATGAAGCCTTGAAGTACTGACCATGATACCATGAGTGGGAACTGGTGAGGGGGGATTGGGAATTGCCCTGTTTTCCCAAAATAATTTAACCTTAACCTAAGAAAAACCGTGATGACTAGATTTGTCTGAAGTACCCTGCCTTCCTTTGCTCACAAGAAAAAAAGTCAATGAGATTTGACCTGGTGGTTGAAGTAGTTAAGTCTGCCTTCAAAAATGTACAAGGGGAAGCGGTTGGGTCAACTGAAGAAGTCAACCAAAAGTACCATAAGTACCCCTTCGATTTGGGATCATGACTCTCGAAAGCTTATGACATAAGCAATTAGAGGAACCCAAGGAGGAGGGGACCCATTTTTTTATGAGTGAACAAACCTTTTCCCTTTTAGATCACGTAATTTTATGAGTTTTATGCATAAAAAGAGGCATTTCCTTGTGGTATTACACTCGAAACTATTTGATCTGAACCCAATTACATGATTTGTAAATATAAGAACATATTTAGTTACAAGGTGTGTGTGCATGTTATGTTCATAACTCACTCATACTATAGCATACCCCTAATTGAAATATAATTAGTATACTAGGATAACTAGGCATAATTAATAAACATTTATATATGGCCAACTTTGCATGAAAAGTCACATCTCATAGTGATATTTGTATAAATATGAGAGTTTTCATTGTTGTAACTCACCCACTTATTAATTAATCAATGTAAATTTACACAAATATTTGGATACATGTGATTGATTCTCCTGAAGTGGTATATTATTGAGGTTTCCACTATGTTTGAAACCCTTTTTAATATAAATGGAAGAGGCATAAAGTATATATGAGATATACATTGAAATTAACAAAACATTTGCTAGCATAATGCAGGAATTCAAATAATTTAACCAATATTTACATACAAAATGAAAATAATATAAAATGAACATCGATTCAAGATTCAAAGCATGAACCTTAAGTTCCCAAACTTGTAGAGCCCGATGTGGTTGATAATTAGGAATTTGGGGAAAATATGGCTTCAAAGAACGAGGATATTGATGAGAAATATATTATGAATTGTCATCGTGAATTTAGAGGTTGTTCTATCAAAACAAATAGGTATGTTTTGGAAATCGAATAGATCTTTGAGAACTAGCATTATGAAGCATTATAATTCACTTTTAGTATGGGGCAACAAATGGCCTAACCTTCAAATGTTAGCTAATTTGGGGTAGTGGAGTAGAAATAAATACTACTCTTCTAAGGACTTGTTTGAAGCTTTGTTTCCCTCAAATTGGGTATGGATGTCATATTGGTTCGTTGACAAATCTCAGTTTGTTGATAGTGAGGATTGGGCCTATGCGTTATAGCCTTAATTTCCACCGTATAGGCCATAGAGGAAGGCATCATAGGATAGAATCCCCAATATATCTTTTGCCTAAGGTTTGACCTATTTTGGAGCATTTTTTGAGGCTCTCACGTGAAACCTAGTGGACAACAAGCAAGACACTCGCTGGACACTAGTGGCTCAACAAGTGAGGCATTGTCAGACTTCTAGAATCGAGGAGTTACGAGGTGATAGGTGAGGGATGATTTGGATATTTGTGTCAAAGGCCTAGAAACTCACATCATTCGAGTCTTTAGTGGTCTATAGAATATCTAGAAGCCTATCTCAAGCCTCCTCCAAGAGCTAGATAACAAAGGAAAGCCTTGGGCAAGAGGAGGAAGAATTTAGATTATTGTTATGTTGTCTAACTACAAAGGTATCCACCAACACAGACATGAGTTAATGAGCCTAGCCTAACCAAGGAGGTACAAGGAGAGGCAAGGTGAAAGGATGCTAAAGGAGGATGCATCTAGGATTCTAATCCTTAGTAGAGAAGAAGATAAGGTTTTAATTGTATTTTGTATATGGGAAGTAGGTTGTGCAATGTGGAGTTGGATCTGGTTTTTCAGGACTGCAACAACTGGAAAATACGAAGGACCACCTCAAGAAAGGTATGCAAATCTTCCCCATTCTCTAAGATGATTATGAATCTATGTGTGTAAGTATAGATCTAGAAAATGCATAAGAAGTCTACCCCTTTCTTGTCTAGGATTTCTAGGCCAATCCTAGGGAGATATTATTGATTATTCAGTAAGATTCCTATGAGTAAAAATTGCATAACACTATGGTTCAACTTTTCAACATTTAAAATGGTTCCTTTATTTTGTAAAATCATTCAGGTGATAAGTTTTTGACTTTGTAAGATGACACAATTGCATACATACTCAACATTGATTATCTAAGGGTAAGACAATGCATACAAGGGAAGTGGTAGCCATACTAAAATTGGGGTGCTCCACTCCTATGCCCTAGATTTGTACTCCAAGTGATACTTATTCTTGTGTGCAAGTACACCCTTTCCCTGTCTTTGCACATAGGGAATATTTATGGGGACATGTGGTTTCAACCAGATGATGCAGTGACCCTTCTTGAAATGATCAAAACAAACTTGAAAAGATCCATTGTTCTAAAAGAAATTCTATATGAAAAACAAAGAGTGGGAAATCAGTTTCACCGTTTTGAAGTAGTCTGTCTATTGCTCAACATGGTAGATGCCAACATTTACTCACAATTGACCTATCCAATTTATGATTGGAGAATATCAGTTAATGCTACTCTCAAGCTAGAGAATAAATTTCCCTATAATGTATAATATATCATTCAGGTGAAAACTAATGAAGGAGGTAAATCAAAGATGGAATGTGGTCTTGTTTCATCTAAGAAGTGTGAAAACATACATTCTTTGGTTGTCTATAAGCCCATTTATCTGATAATACTAGCACAAGGTGGATGTAAACTAGAAACAAAGGTTATGCTTCTTTCAGATCCATCATCAAATTCTCTTCTGTCTTTCTTCTAGATGGCTCACCCACAAAGCAATAAGCAATCATGAGATAGTATGGAGCATGAATTTGGAGAAACAATTTTTACAAGGAAATATATGTGGCTATTTGTACCTTGTTGGGTTTGTAATGCTGCTTCCTTTCCCCTGGCATATCATTTAGTTGATATTGAGACTTCACATAGTTTCAAGATAGATTTTTTCCCCATTATGGGTCATTAAAGATGCAAAGAAAGATTTAAATCATCCCTTAGATAAAATAAAAAATATTGAAGAAAACATACATAAAGATGTCAAAACTCTTTAGGACTTGGGCTGCATTTCCTTTTATAATTTGGAGAATAAGGGACACATTTATGTGAGAATTTAATTAAAATGGAGATTATTACAATCTCTCAAGTTTTCTAGACTCGACATACGAGAGAACTAAGGTGGTGCATTTCTAGCGCTACTATTGGTAGGAGGGTTGGACATTGGCTATTATTATAGCAATGTGGTAGTGAACAACTAAAATGGATTTATTCTATAGATCCTCCGAAATTTATCCAAGTGAACTTTTAAAGAGCTATGTAAATGGATACAAGTGGAGTCAACCTTTCAGTATTGATAGGGAAGGGATACTTCATATTAAATGAAAATGTGAGTTGGATGAAATGCCATTGTATCTTAGGTCTGAAATATAGAATGAAACTAAAGAACCCTAATTTTTATATAGTTTTTAGTATGCTTATGTACCTAGTCCCTATAGGATTGAAAACCAATTTGCAATTTTATCTATTCAAATTTATCAAGCTGGTGGAGATGATGATTCATGTAAGTTTATTCAACCATGCTCTACTATGTCAATTTCCTAGGAATGAGATCATAAAGTTCTATGGAAGCATCAAGATTTGAGGAGGAAGCATCAAGATTTGAGGAGATGCTTAGCATAAGTTAGAGGATCTAGGCATTTACCAATGCTATTCATATGCAATAAAGGAAATTATGAGTATGTTTTATTTTGGCATTTTTAGGGGAATGTTAAAATTGAAGCTAAAGCTAATCTTATAGGGACTCTCACTTTAGGGGCTCTACAACATGGAAATTTTACTATAAATGATTACCAATTAAGATCACTAATGTTTTGGCATGTTAATTAGTGGTGTAGGCATTATAATCAAGTGTCCACCCATTAAAATAATTATGTTCAACAAAATGATTAAAGAAAAATCCTAAGCCTATGTTGCATTTTTACGCAATTTGGTAGAGGCACTTGATGAAGAAAAGAGTCATAAAGGGAACAATAAAATTGTTGGGAAACAAAATACCATTTCTTGTTTTGAATTTGAGATCTTATAAAAAAGGGAAATAGAAATCAATTTATAGATAACTTATCAAGAAAATAAGGGGGATATGCTACACTATACTCAAATCTAGTCATCACCTGTGAATGGATCTCAAATGTCAAACAAAATGGATAAAGAACCCAAGAAATAAGAGATAATCCAAAAGGTAGAAAATAACAATTCGACATACTCAAGATATGCTTAGGAAAATGATATACTTTGGTACAGGAAAAGTCTAGCACTCAAACCAAAAGGTGTCTCAAAGGAAAAACAACGCCCTTAATTCAAGAGAAAATAATAAAGACCTTATCAAGTGGTGAACCTTACAATAATATCAAGGGTGAGTGTAAGATAATGATGGTCTCTCATGATGCATTAGTGGTAATGTCAATTTGGAAAAAAAACACATGTATGTTCCAAAATTTGCACATGTTATTTTTAACATAAAAAACTATTTTAGTAAAATTTCCATAACTTCTTACCCCAATATCCATTTTTGGAGTTCTTTATCTTGTTGAAAATGTCTTGAAGAGATATACAAAGTTTATGTTATGGCCCTTTTATGTTTTTACATAAATAATTTCATATTTTCAAAATAATAGAAAATGGAAGTATGGGCTATGATCAATACCTCAAACCACCACATAGTCCCTCTAATGAGCACATGAGGGATGGGTTTCAGGGACATGACCATTGTAAGGGGATGAAATCATGAGAATTGGGATCTAAATAAAGCTCCTAGGTATCATGGTCCATGAACAAGGATTTGAACCACCATGTGGACCCTCTAAAGGGGATATTTGGTATCCAAGTGGAATATGGTTGCCCCTTTAATGCCTTAGATAAAAAAATATGGGTCTCAAGGCTTTGCTAATGGGCATTGGAGTATAATAAGGCCCTTAAGCCCTAGATGAAGCTTCTAGGAACCAAGGGCCACGAACAAGGACAAAAACCACAAACATGCCTTGTATAGGAGATCGATGTACTTAGAGTGGGTTATGGGCACCAATATGAGCTTGTGTGCACTAGGGATGGGTCTTGAACCATGGTGGGGGGAATAATTGAGGGAATTTCCCCCTAAGTTAAGTTTATTAAGCTAATGGGCCATTCTCAAGGCCTTCAATTGCAACATAGATCCTTTAAAGTGGATATTTGGCATACCAATGGAATGTGGATGCAATTATGAGTTTTTGTATAGTAGGGATGGGTCTTAGGGCCTTGACCATAGTCAAGGGAGGAAAACAAAGAGATTATTCCATAAATGGATCTTCAAGGTTTATTTTCTATGAATGTGACCTCAAACCACAATGTAAGATCTTTAGGGGTGATCTTTTCTCTCCAAGTGGATTATGGTACCATTATAAGCTCTTGCATGATAGGGATGTATCTTAAGACATTGACCATGGATAAGGGAAGAAAATAAGGCCCTTTGACCATAAATGAATCCTGTACGGAACTAGAGTTGTAAAAAATGCCATAAACCACTTAATGTGTCCTCTATAGGGGATCATTATCCTTCAAGTGAGATATGGGTATCATTATAATGTTTCATGCATGAAGGATGGGTCTTGAGGACTTAACCATGGTTGGGGGATAAATATAGGGAATTATAACCTAAATATATATTATTGGGATAATGGGCAATGATGAAAGCCTTGAAATTCAACATAGGCCATATCAAAGGGATCTTTTGCATATGAGTGGAATAGGGATTCCATTAGGATTTTTTGTGCAATGGGGATGGGTTTTAGGGCCTTGATAATTATTTGGGGTGGAAAATAAGGTACTTAATCCATATATGAATCTTATAGGTCTTATGGAACATGAAATGTTTCTCAAACCACAAAAAAACCCTCTAGAAAGTACCTTTTACCCTGAGTGGGATATAGGTACCAATAAGAGGTTTTACACATAAGAGATGGGTCTTAGACCTTTCTCAAAAAATGAAGCTTTTATGGCCCTGGTACTTGAGATAGGTGTCGAACCACCACAAAAACTTGGATCATTGGCTTCTTGGTGGGATATGGGCATTGCTAAGAGATTTTGCATACTAGACATGGATCTTGGGGACTTGACCATGGGAAATGATGGAAAAAAGGGTTGTAGGATATAAAATAATCTTCTAGGGATCATAATCCACTAATGACACCTTGAACCACCACATAAACCCTCTAGATGGAATCTTTGACCTCAAAAAGAGATATGGGCACTATTAAAAAAAGTTTTAGACACAATGGATGGGTCTCAAGACCTTAGCCATGGTCATAGGAGAAAAATTAAATAAAGGGTCTTAGGACCTCAATGATGATTTTAAGGTTCATGAGCCATGGAAAAGTCCTTGAACCACTATAGAGGCCTTTTAGAGGGGATGTTTGGCCTCTGATTGGGATATGGGTACCATTAGGAGGTTTTGTACATTGAGGATGGGTCTCAGGGTCTTGACCATGATAAGRGGAGGGGATAAAGGGCCTCTAATAAYATATRAATATTKTAAKGATCTAGTCCATGAAGGTGGACTCCAAGCACCATGTAGTCCCTATAAAAGGGGCCTTTGACCTCTTAGTAGGATARTGGCCTATAAGAGGTTTTTTGTACTAGCAATTAATACTAGGATCATGAYTATGGTCAAKTAAGGAAACAAAGGGGCATATGACCTAAAAGAAAYTTCTAGGGCTCATGGGACAAAASGAGGCCTTMGACTACTACACACACACACACACACCATTYAGAGGGGATATTTTTCCACCAAGTGGGATACATACACCATTAAGWGAACTGGTTTATTAGGGATATTTCATAAGGCCTTGASCATGGTCATATRGGAACCATTTACAATTTTTTTCCAAACKAGACGAYTCTTGAGAATAGCCCATGGTCTAAGGATAAAAACTAATGTCTTAGGTACTAAAAGATGATTTTATGGTTCATAGACCATGCATAGGATCTGRAACCACCACACAAGCCTTGYAAATGAAATCTTTATCCATGTACACCACCTATTTACTCTTYTTTTTCATGTTACCAMAAGGTTACCTACTTAGTAACCCTATACAATGGAGCCAAAGMGAAACCACCATGGGAGTTCTCARGTGAAACCCCCATGTGTTCARGGGGAACCACCACATGTGCACATTTTGGAACATAAGACACCTTTTGGAACCATAAGACACCTTAGCAGATAAGACTTTATAATAGTATCCATATTCCACTTGGAGGTCATAGATTTCCTCTAAAGGGCTTGTGTTGTGGTTTGAGGTCATGTTCATGGTTAATGAGACTTATAGATCCATTTATGGTGTACGATTCTTTTTTTCTTCCCTTAATTATGATCAAGCCCCTCAGACCCATCCCTACTATTCAAAAATTCATGATCATGTCCATACCACACTTGTATGTAAAAGATCCACTTTAAAGGGTCTATCTTGTTATTTAAGGCCTTGATTGTGGCCAATTAGCTCAAGAAATTTAAATTAGGACCTAATTCTCTTGATTTTTCTCCTAACCATGGTCAAGTAGTCAACACCCATTCCTAGTGCACAAAACCTTATAATGGCACTCATATCACACTCTAAGGACAATGATCTCCTATACATGGCATGCTTTGTGGTTGTGTTTTTATTCACGACCCTTAGTCCCTATAACCTTCATTTAGGGCCCAAGGGCCTTATTCTCTTCCCATGCCATTGGTAAGGCCTTGAGACCCATCCTTACTATCCAAGGCATTATAGGAGTAGCCATATTCCACTTAAAGGTTGAACATCCCTTTTAGAGGGTCCATGTGGTGGTTTGAAGCCTTGTTTATGACACATGAGTCATAAAAGCTTCATTTAGAGCCTAATTCCCTTGCTTTTCTCCTCTTACAATGGTTAAGTCCCCAAAACCCATCCCTCATTTGCAAAACATCCTAAGAGCACCCATATTATCATTGGAGACCAAATATCTCTATTAGAAGAACTATGTGGTGGTTTGAGATATTGATCATGGCATAGACACTCATTTTCTATTATTTTGAAAAGAAGCATTTATCTATGTAAAAGCATGAAAATATCATAGCCCCAAGGACTAGCTCAATTGGTTTTGAGCCAGAATGAAGCTATCCCCAACAGAGGAGGTCGAACATTAGGGCCGACGGTTTACCCCATTTATCATCCATGAAGTGGGTAAGTACTTGGGGGTTTCCCATGCGATATTACCTTGGAAAAAAACATGCAAATATCATAACATGAACATTGTAGAGCTTTTGAAGACCTTACCAACTAGCTATAGAATACTAAAAATTGATGTTACAGTACAAAGTTATGACAACATTACACAAATATTTATTTATTTATGTTGCATGTTTGTTTGTGAAACATGTACATGCAACATGTTTCATGGACCTTGAAGCTGACCCATGAAAGGTTTCACGTCTAGCTCATGACTATTTAAGTTAATCCTCCTAATTAGAAATAACCTATACCATACCCTTAATTAAAATAAAATTAGTACACTAAAACAATTGAACATAATTAATAAAAAATAACTAACATTTTATAAAAAATCACATCTCACACTAATAGAATAATATATTATTATAATTATAATAACCACTTATAAAGTAATTAATATAACATTTTATAAAATTTAAATTCATATTAAACAAATACACACAATTTATACATATTAAAAAATTCACATCACAATCAAATTGATAATTCATCTTAAAAATTAGGTTACTCCATATCATAATAACAATAACAAGATTAAAAATATAACTTATATAAATGAACACAAATATAAATTTGAACATAATTCACGACACAAAACGATATTTGAAAAAAAGCCATCGTTTAAATAAGAATTCATAATTCACGACATCGTTTAAATAAGAATTGATTTTGCTTTCTTGTCTGTGGTAATCGGTTCTGGTCGAACATACTCCACTGGATCTATCGAGAGCGATGAATTCGTTTAGCATCATCCTCTTTCTTCGTACCTAACTTATGTCGGGTGGGTGAGAGGAATAAAACCCTAAAGTCCAATCAGTGCAGCTAATTATATGTCAGGTTGTTGGGAGGAATATAACTCTAAAGTCCAGCCCAGCAATTCAACTAGTTAATTTAAAAAAATATAGATTATACATTTATAATTAAATATAAATAAAATAATATACATTGAATTATATATATATCTTAATTATATTAATATTTGATAATAACAGATACTAATATTAATAACAACCAAATCAATTTTATATTTTATATATCTCTTAATTATATTAATATGATAATAACATATACTAATATTAATAACAACCAAATCAATTTTTATGCCATTAGAAAAGATAAATCTGCCAACTCTCTTTATTCCATTTCTCTTTTTCATAACAATATGTTACTTTTAATCATAATGCAAATATATGATAGAAAACTCCAAATTTGATTTGATAATAGTGTTATTTTTAGTTTCCACTCAATAATTTAATTATTTTTAAAATATTTTGAATTAAAAGGAAATCATAAATTATCCTTAGAAATATTTAGGCTAAGTTTTTTTTATTTGTTTAATAACTCATATTACTAAGAGATGGTAAATATCAATATGAACCTATGAACCTTAATCAATTGACTCAAATTTAAACATGTGACTTATTACTTTTTTATAAATAACAATATGAATTTCAACTAATTAAAGTAATCAAAAGAATAAACATCATATTTATTTGGTTAGAGTGGGTCTAATGATTAAGAAAACGTTTCATTGAAGGTCACGGGTTCAAATCCAGAGGAGGGTAGGGTATGCATACCTCCATAGACTTTAGCAATCAAATCGTTGCGCAGAGGGGTCCCTAGTCCCACAAACAAGGGGGTCTCATACACCAATTTGGTGTCTGACTTGGTCGTGACCTTAAAAATAACATATTACTCTTTTGGCACATTGACACAATATGTAACTACTTAGTTTCTGCATTCACCACCATAAAACAAGACGGGATTCAAACCACCATTTCAAAATAAATTAATGAATCAATCACACCTAGTATAACACCCATAACATAGGGTTTTTAAGCTAAGTGAAACAACATATCCTTACTCCCTTGTTGAATATTTATTAGACGGATCAAAGTACATGTGGTTCAAATTTCAATTCCCTAGGCATTATACTTTCAATAATATATCCTATGTAAAATAAAGTTTTGAAATCATCCTGAATTTAGTCATCGCGAAATTTTCGCTATAATTTTTTTTTCTGTGACCCTGAAACCCTGAGGATATTCATATAAAGTATGAAGGTAGCTATGATAAAAATTTTATCTTCTGGTTCGTCCTAATTTTGTAGATACACCCTAAAGGTCCTAATTTCTTAATGATAATATTTTTTATAATACCTTATCCGAGTTGATAAATTAAGAATGAGTAGGTCTTTGAGGGCAAGAGAGTATGTTTTTACGATTCCTTATGCCAACTTATCAAGTCATTTCAACGTACAAGTGGACCAACCATATTTATTTTATTCATGGAGGAGGCCAATGCATAAAACAAACTCCAAAGTTTATAAATTAAGAACGAGGATAACGTTGGTCACACAAGTGGGCGAGCCTTAATAGGAAGGAGAGAAGCGAAAGTGAGGGTCAATGTCTTTTTTGGCCTCCGTAAACTAGAATCCATCCTTCCACATCATTATGTTGATCTACGAGCTAATAATAATGAATACTATTTAACTAGTACAATAAATCCAACTCTCGCTCGCTAAATATATCTATTGAGATGCGGATAATTGTAAATAAAAAATTATGTAAAATGGGATTTAAATTGTGATTATTTTTTCATATATGTGATACTTATTTTTAAGTAAGATGTTAAATTAGATGTAATATTTGATTTTATGTATGAAATTAAGATTAAATGTTATTAAAAAATATATGATTTTATTGGAGGTAGTTTTGGTGATGATTACTTGGATATTAGTTTTTTTTGAAAGGTATTATTTAGGTTAAATCTGTTTTTTGGTCTTAAAGTAAGATCCAAAACTGCTTGTAAGAGTTTGTTTTTCTAGGATCTTAAGGGAACATGTTAATGACACAAGATCTAAAAGCATCTTGGCTCCTTTGAAATCATCAACATATCATAGGTGACAAGGCTTTTCTTGACTAATGGCGATGAATTAGTCCCTATTTCTCTTTAAAAACCATCTACATATCATTTTAGATGATACCTTTTTCCTTAAATGATGATGAATAATTAACTCCATTTACAAATAAAAACAAGTTATAATTGTCCTCATTGTAAATGGACCACTAAAATATATTAGATTTTACAACATATATATATATATATATATATATATATATATATATATAATTTACAAATATAATTTTAAATTTTTTTATTAAGGAAAGATTTTGTTCCATGTGGAAGTCCTTATTCTAACATAAGTCGGAGTGTGGAAGTCCTCATTCTACATAAGTCGGAGTTTGCCCACAACGTGTGAAATTATTAAAATATTTTAGCTCATAATCGGAGCTTGTACATACCAAATAATCCATCAATTGGAAATGGATTGAAGAGAAAGCATAACATAAAGCTTGGGCGACTCTTCTTCCACTTTTGTTATGAGGTGGGGCTTTGGAAGAACGAACTTACTTCCTGAAAAGTGGACACAATCATTCATAATTTGGGAGAATGGGGTTGGGACGGATGATTTCTTTTGTCTTGGATGAAGGGGTGCGTTAGAAAAAAGTGATGAAAAAAAAATACCTAAAGTTGTGGGGAGAGCAAATAATAGTAAAACTTGGTAAAGGTGTGGGGAATGAAACACTCTCCATATTCATCTGGATATGATATGAATGGTGATGGTGTATGTAGGGCCAATAATGAATGACCAACAACACATGAAATAGACACGTGGAGACCACAACTCTACTCTCTCAATTGTTTTTAAGCACTTTCCCTTTCATCGTTTATGGAGGCACGGGCACGAGCACAGACACACAGCACTAGGGAGGAAAGAAAGGACGAAGGGATTTCCTGAGCTACACGTGAAGCTGCTCTTCCATGTCGTAAAAAGATCATCATCCGTCCATCCTGAATTTAGTCATCGCGGAATTTTCTCTATAAATTTTTTTTCTGTGACCCTGAAACCTGGAGGATATTCATATAAAGTATCAAGGTAGCTATGATAAAATTTTTATCTTCTGGTTCGTCCTAATTTTGTAGATACACCCTGAAGGTCCTAATTTCTTAATGATACACCCTGGTCCATCCTAAAAGTATCAAGGTGGCTAGAGTGGGTCTAATGATTAAGAAAACGTCTCATTGAAGGTCACGGGTTCAAATCCAGAGGAGGGTAGGGTATGCATACCTCCATAGAATTTAGCAATCAAATCGTTGCGCAGAGGGGTCCCTAGTCCCACAAACAAGGGGGTCTCATACACCAATTTGGTGTCTGACTTGGTCGTGACCTTAAAAATAACATATTACTCTTTTGGCACATTGACACAATATGTAACTACTTAGTTTCTGCTTTCACCACCATGAAACAAGATGGGATTCAAACCACCATTTCAAAATAAATTAATGAATCAATCACACCTGGTATAACACCCATAACATAGGGTTCTTAAGCTAAGTGAAACAACGTATCCTTACACAATGACAATATTACCAGAACCAAAGAAACCCTAGGTAGGGTTACGATACCGAAAACATGATCTCCATAAACACTGAACAATATTTATTGAATAATACCCAATTACAATGAGGATCCTCACTCTTATAAAGAGCTTGAGAGACCAAAATCGTAAAATATGAAAACCCTAATCTTTTAACCTAAAGTCACTAAGGTGACTTTATTACATGGGTAAGCCTTATATCTCTAATCCCTCCCCATAAGGCATACAATGATGAAAAATAAATAATACCTCCCCATAAGGCATACAATGATGAAAAATAACAATTTGAAATCAAATACATGTATACTGAATGTAAAACACATAAACTGAACACTAAACATAGTAACATCTTTTAGAAGATTATTCTTTGAACATAGTTCTTGGACCAGTTTGAGCTCGATCAAGCTGCCTCTTAACCCTAGTAACGGTKTAGCTTCCGAGTTGAATTCCCGAGTTCCTGGATTCTGTTAAGCCCTAAATAGTGGCACATTAYCGTTATTTTATTTATGTTGKCTTGGGTCCATTAGTTGTAATTGTACCTCCTAGTCTCCTATATATACCAAGGATACCTTTTCATTTGGAATCATCTTGTATTTGGAAATTTATGTGGTGTATATGGAGGTTTCCCCCTCGAAAGTGCTTGTTATATGAAATTATCTCTTTGTCAAGGCGTTGAGTATTTATTCTGAGGTTTTTTTTAATGCTATTTTGATACTTGGTTCTTAACATTTGGTATCAGAGCTCAAGGTCTTGGGGTTTCACTGCTGCATCTGAGATACCTTGGAATTTTCTCTATAACTGTTTTTATAGAACGTTTCAGAAGGAATCCCTTGTTGAATATTTATTAGACGGATCAAGGTACACGTGGTTCAAATTTCAGCTCTTGAGGCATTATACTTTCAAAGATATATCGTGTGTAAGATAGAGTTTTGAAATCATCCTGAATTTAGTCATCGCGGAATTTTCGCTATAATTTTTTTTCCTATGACCCTGTAGCTATGATAAAAAAATTTAGCTTATGGTTCATCCTAATTTTGTAGATACACCCTGTGTAAGATAGGGTATCTGACTAGTCATATTAACTAGTCTCAAACAGGTGTTCCGGGTGAAAAAATGATATTTTCTTCAGTGAGTATCCAAATTAAGTGAGACCAGTTACATTGGACAGTGGACGGTTTTTAGTATTTCTGGTGCAAGTTTCGGAATCAAATATCAGATATTGTGCTCTTGGTATGCTTTACAAGTACTCTCTCCTGGAAGGGACATAAATCAACAAGGTGTGGGGAAGTTACCATAACTTCCACTTGTCACATCCAATTTTGATCAAACCTGTGGAATTGCAGAGAAGACGTATCAAAGAACACAAAACAAAATTTTCAGACTTAAAATGGATAAAATTTTGGAGATATAGTAGAAGAAAGATCGTCTAGCAGAACCACCTTGAAATCAAGGCTTAAAAGTTATACTCGAACAACATGCCACCAAAAAGGGAAACTTATACACCAAATAAGCCTCCAGACAGTTCTACTTGGACTCTTGATGAAGGTGAAGAAATGCACAGGGACATAAATGATTTACAAAAGAAGACAATAGCAAAAGATGAACTACAAGGGATGATGGATTCAACTGAAGCTAAGTTAGAGGAAATAATGGATACTAAGATGGATGGTTTAAAAAGGGAGATCATGGAAGGATTGAAAAATTTCCTAATAGAGAGGCCACCTGAAAGTGAAAATGTATCCCATGAAATTCATGATGAGGACACAAGGAAGATGAATCAAGACTGGAGAAACTCCAACTTTGGGTTGAAGACCAACCACTTTTGTAATATCGATATGAGGAATTTGGATGGCAAGGATCCAATCACATGGATACTTTAGATGGAGCAGTTCTTTGATCTACATGATGTGCCCCATACACAAAAGGTAGGAATTGTTTCTTTATATTTAGAACCCAATCAATTTGTGTGGTATCGATGGCTTTTTTCTCGCAAATCATTTGTCACTTGAACACTTTTCATGGAAGAAATGATAGAACACTATGATGATACAATGAGAAATACCTTCTTTAGCCAATTGATAAATCTCAAGCAAAAGGGTTTAGTTGTAGAGCATATTGAGAATTTCCAAAGATTGAATATAAAGGTAACATATAGTCTAGATGAGAACCTGATTGATGTATACATAGGAACTTTAAATGATAACATTCAACATGAGGTTCGCCTTTGAGAACCCAAATCATTGGAGAATGTATTCAGGGTGGTGAGAAATGTTGAAAGTAAAAATATGGCTATGGCTACTAGAAGGACCACTCCTAACATCTATCGAGAGAATATTGTTCCTTCTTCTAAAACACCTCAACCTACAAGGTTGACACCTCAAAAATTGGAGGAAAGAAAAGAAAAAATTTTATGCTTTAATTGTGATAACAAGTATAGTAAGGGACATAAGTGTGGTGAGAATAAATTATTCTACATAGATTGTGAAGAGGAATAAGAACAAGAACAAGAACAAGAACAAGAACCATCTCAAGATGAAAATGTAGAAGGGATTTTTTTTGAAGAGTTGACTCCCACGATATCATGTAATGCATTGACTGGAATTCACACTTCTCAAACCCTCAATATCAAAGGATACATCAAAAAGAAAAATGTAATAGTCATAATTGATTATGGTAGTACTCATAATTTAATTCACTATAAATTAGCTAAAGCTCTCAATTGATTTATATATCCATCACCAGAGTTTCAAGTAATGACTGAAAATGGAGGAACTATCAAATTCTCAGGAAAATGCCATAAGATCAATCTTACTATGGGGGAATATGTAATGAATAGTCCAATGATTTCTATACCCATAGGTGGTGCTGATGTCGTACTAAGAGTCCAATGGTTACAATCATTGGGAACATTGGCTTTTAATTTTCAATAACTTTTCATGAAATTTTCATTGGAAGGAAATGAAATTAAGTTAAGGGGTATCACAAGGAAAACTAGTAAGGTGATAAGCTCTAATGGCATGAAAAAATTATTGAAAAGGGGGCATTTGGGTGTAATTGTACAACTATGCTCACTAGATGTTCAAACAACTAAGACATCTATTCCCCTAGATATCCAAGGGATTATTGATAAGCATTCGAAAGTATTTGAATATATTCCTAGAGGTCTTTCACCCACTCGAAATCATGATCATGCTATTCACCTAATTCCTAGGAGTGTTCCTCCTAACATCAGGCCTTACAGATACCCTTATGCCCATAAGAGTGAAATTGAGTGTATGGTTGAAGAAATGTTAAAGGCTAGCATTATTAGACCTAGACAAAGTTCTTACTCTACACCAATGGTAATGCTACTCAAGAAAAAGGGCTTATGACATATGTGTACAGATTATAGAGAGCTCAAAAAGATCACTATTAAAGATAAGTTTCCCATTCCCTTCATTGATGAATTGTTAGATGAACTACATGGAGCAATCTATTTCACAAAGTTGGATCTCCTTTCAGGGTATCATCATATTAGAATGAAGGAAGCAAATATCCTAAGACCAACATTCCAAACTCATGAAGGCCATTATGAATTTTTGGTCATGCCTTTTGGCCTTACGAATGCACCTTCCACATTCCAAGGGTTGATGAATTCCATTTTAAATCCCTTCCTTCGAAAATTTGTGTTAGTTTTTTTTTTATGTTATACTAATCTATAGAAAGTCTTGGGAGGATCATGTTTGACATGTTGACAAGATGGTACAACTACTAAAGGAGAAACAACTATATGCCAAACCATCCAAATGTTTCTTTGGGGTGACAGAGGTAGAGTATTTGGGTCATATTGTATCTCATGAAAGTGTCAAGGTAGACCCTAACAAGATTAATGCCCTAATGGACTGACCGATTCCAAAAACATTGAAGAATCTTAGAGGATTTTTGGGCTTGACAGGTTACTATCGCAAGTTTGTTCAGAACTATGGAAGAATAACAACACGTTCAACGAAATTAACTAAGAAGGATGCATTTTCATGGACTCCAGAGGCAACTCAAGATTTTGAACAACTTAAAGAGGCGTTGTGCAAAGCTCCTGTCTTGACCACACCAGAGTTCACAAAAACCTTTATTATGGAATGTGATGCCTCAAGAAAAGGAATTGGTGTTGTTCTAATTCCATAAGGAAGGCCCCTTGCTTTTGAAAGTCGGGCACTCAAGGGAAATGACTTACACAAACCCATTTATGAGAAGGAAATGATGGCAATATTACATGCATTGAAGAAATGACACCCTTACCTAATAGGTAGGCACTTCAAGGTAAAAAAAAATCATGATAGTCCTAAATAATTCTTGGAACAAATACTATATTAAGAAGAACACCTAAAATGGGTGACCAAGATGTTGGGTTATGATTTTGAAATCATCAACAAAAAAGGGAAGAAAAATGTTGTGACAGATGCACTCTCAAGAAAGGATGAAGATGTTGAGGCCTTTCTCTGTGCTATATCGATCATCTAACCCGATTGTATAATAGAAGCGAGAGATGAATGTAAGAATGACGAAAACGTGTGGACTCTCATTCAAAGGCCTCAATAGGATTCCAGTGCATCAGATAAATTTACATGGAAAAATGATTCACTATGGTACAAAGATCGCTTATATTTATGTAGAACTCCCAACTCAAACAAAAGGTACTCTTGGAATTGTACACCTCTTCGGTAGGAGGGCACTCAGGATTTTTGAAAACCTACCATAGGGTCAAGAAAGAATTTTTTGGGATGGCCTTAAAACCGATGTTCAAAGGTTTGTGGAAGAATGTTTGGTTTGCCAACAAAATACAGTGGAAACAATTAAGACCCGAGGTCTTTTATAACCATTAGCCATCCCAAGTCAGCGTTGGGAAGAGGTTTCCATGGATTTCATCATAGAGTTACCGAATTATGAAGGAAAGAGTGTCATCATGGTGATTGTTAATAGATTAACTAAGTATGCACACTTTTGTGCACTCTCTCATCCTTTCAAGAAAAAGAATGTTGATTGTAGAAGAATAATTTTATGGGATTCTTACATAATTTAAAAGATTAGAATAAGAACGTGGAATGGAAATTTCATTCAATTTAGTAACTCTGGGCTATATATCTTGAATATTTTTTTGAGAGTTTTTAGAAATATATTCGTGGTATTCTTACATAATTTGAAGGATTAGAATAAAAACGTGCAATGGAAATGTCATTCAATTTAGCAACTCTGGGCTGTATATCTTGAATATTCTTTTGAGAGTTTTTAGAAATATACCAAATAGAGATATTCATAAAATATAAAAAGAGATATTTGTAACATATTATGAATTTATATTTATAATCACAAGTTAAACATAATCAATGAAATTTGATATGTATTTAATTTTATGTAGATTTCAATTGGTGTAATGTCATGGGTAATTTTGGTTATATTTTGATTTTTTTTTTAATATACAAAAGAGAAAGATATGTAAAAGAATAAATAGTCTAGTTATTAAATATTATAAATTTATAATGAAATATAAATAAAATATGTATTCAATTTTATATATATTTCATTTATATTAATATTTGATAATGGTAAATATTAACATTAATAAATATAAAATTGATTTTTGTGTAAATATATTAAATAAAATATGTTTATGAAAAATAATGTGATTTATTAAATTTTTTCTTTTTCATAATAATGTGTTATCTTTAATTATAATGTAAATATATGGAGGGTAAAAAACTTATTATGGTGTAAATTATGGATCTTTTTATTATGGGATAAGAAAATTTTTTTCTTTGAGACTCAATCTTCTTATTTTATATGGTTGTGAAGTTTATGGTGTAACATTTCTAAAGAATAGTGGAGAAAGATAGAGTAAATAAAAAAGTGTTTTATAACTTATGAACTCAAAATTAAAGGCAATACTCCCCATCCTATCTTCATGATAGAAGCAAGTCTTTCCTCCATTGAGAGCATGCCATGACTAGGTATTTAATTTACAAGAACAAGATAAACAACATGGAAAACCTTCTTCTTAGCCTTGACCTCAATTTGCCTAAGTAAAAGATGGATGATGTTTTCTCCTTCTTTTCCATCCTTACATAGAATCCACCCATGATAAAGAACTCGATCCCTAGGATCCACTTGTCATTATGTAATTATTTAATTATCTTACTTTTCCCATAAAACTATCTTATTTTTAGTGTTTTTCCTTAAATTATCTTTTCTTATTTTACTCCTTTCTTTTACTACACAAATATTTGTTTTTAAATATTTATTATGATCCCTTTATTATTATTATTTATTTATTTATTTAATAATAATATGGGGCATGACATACTCCCTCCCTTCAAGGAAGTTCATCCTGAAGTAAACTTCTATATCTTCCACATCACCTTCTATTGAACTCGTATAAGGCCACCGGCCATGTAACAACCTGTTTCCCCCTAATTTGTAATTATGTAAGATTTAAAGACTGTGATTGATAGCCACTGTAATCGTGTCTTATGCTTAATAATAAATTTCCAATGAGTTGACTGAAGGATGAAGCCTTGAAGAACTGGCCATGATACCATGAGTGGGAAATGGTGAGAGGGAATTGGGAATTACCTTGTTTTCCCAAAAGAATTTAACCTTCACCTAAGAAAAACCTTGATGACCAGATCTTTCTGAAGGACATTGCCTTCCTTTGTTTGCAAGAAAAATCAGTTAGTGAGACTTGACTTGGTGGTTGAAGCAGTTAAGCCTGCCTTCAGAAATGTACAAGGGGAAGTGGTTGGGTTAGCTGAAGTAGTTAGTCAAAAGTATTAGAAGTGCCACTTCGAATTGGGAGCCTAACTCCCACAAGCTTCTGACAAAAGCAAGTAGAGGAACCCGAGGAGAAGGCAAGAATGTTCAAGACCAAGAAGACAAGGGTAGACATGAGAGGAAAGAGACAGAAGGAGGCACATGTCACTGTGCATGCAAGAGAGAATGAGCGTGCAATAAGGAACAAAAGGAAAAATGGGAAGTTTCTGCGAGGAAAATAGGAAGCTTACCTAGTGAAATTGTGGTCAAGGTGAAACATAGAAATTTTCCAAACTTGAACTTGAGCAAAGAGGACCGCAAGTTGATGTTTTCTGGATGAAATATGACATTAGTAAGGGGAGGGGGATGAGGGACTGTATATCAGTGAAGAGATTCCCTTGTGCAGAATAAA
Source organism: Picea glauca (assembly GCA_000966675.3). NCBI lineage: Eukaryota > Viridiplantae > Streptophyta > Pinopsida > Pinales > Pinaceae > Picea > Picea glauca. The sequence goes on from JZKD02S1673340.1 coordinate 690,648, forward strand.
TCCAACTGGGAATGCATTTGGGAAGCTCGTGGTGGCCCTAGACTCAAAGGGGACAAGGAATTTATATTGATGCTTGTTAGTGAAGGAGAGTATCCTTCACACTAAGACCTAGAATTAGTGAGCTATCTTGTGAGTTCCCCTGGTGGTATCATGGCCTATCATGGGTGTGGCCTGTTGTAGAAAGCATAAGTGAATCAGAGCCTACAGTTGGGTGGAAAGGAATTCACCCTCAGTCAGTTGGCTAGCTAGCTATAATTCTGGAAATAGATAAGTAATTTTAGTGCTCTGTCTAAAAATATTTGCAAACCAATGTTAATCCTTGCACTATGTTTTTGTGAAAAAATATGGATACGAAAAATTAATGATTAACTCTAAATATTGTCTATATGTTGAGCACAATCCCATAAGGGTGACCACCTATTGAATGTACGTGTGAGAAAACTGAATATTGGGGCATGTGACCTATAATTTACCCATGCCTTGAAATGGAAAGTTTGAAGGATATTAAATTGTGATTTTGGGTTGTTGGTAGGGATTACCCCTTTTGTGTTAAGTCTGTGGGATGATGGCCTGAAACCCTTGAAAGGAATATATGTTAGCAGTGGAGGGGAGGTGAAGAGTCTATTCACATGGGGAGCAACATTATTTTCCCAAGTTTTCAATTTTTGAGTTGTGGTAAGGACCATGCTCAGCTAGAAGTCCACCTTTGCAACCATGTGTGTCAACCTGAGGGGCCTTCACTATAGATATGATACTGAGAATAAATATCACCCCTTCATCGAGAGTCGAATGTCAGAAGCACCATAGGTCATGGCATAAACTCGATCCCGATAGGAATAGCCATAATGGAGAAATCCGAAAGTTGGTCAAAATGCGAGTTTCAAAAAGATCTGTTAGATTGGCATGGGTGGAGTTTCCAACAAGAAGAATCCAAATGCGTGAGCCCTAGTGGGAGAGAATTGTTTTTCTGTCACAACCCTGAGATTGAATAGACCAGAGTTGTTGATTTCACTATGGACCTAGTCCTTTGAAACCTATCAGAGTTTTTGTTGTGCCTGTTAACTGTCGCACAAGATTAGGGATCTGATCAGATCTGAGCCATTGGATCAAAATATCATCAACAGTTGCATCCGTCAGAAACTTTCTGATCAAAAGGATCCATTTGGAGGGAAAATAGGAAGTGACTATGCTTTTTAAGCAAGCCCGTCCGACTGATTAAAGATCATGCACCTTTTTAGTCTGAAATGATCTGGGCCATCTGATTGATTAAATCGTGAATGCCATATTAGTCAGGTCCAAGGGAATTTTTTAATATTTGGAGTGGTTTAGGAAAGCTCGAGAGAATTTGGATCATTGGTTGCACCAGATCCTATTCATTGGATTTGTCAGACCTTGGGAGTGTTTGATTAACTACTATGTGAGTTGGGAAGGCCGAATAAATCTTGTCCATCGATTGAGATCATTCATGGCTGTCAGATCCTGCAGAAAGAAGGGTCTTCATGAGAAACCTTTCAGAAAGAATTGGGTAGATTTGTGTGGTTAGTGTTCTGAATAAGATAGTTCAACCAAATATTCACTACTCATCTCTGAGTTTGAAACAAATTAGGGATTGTTGATTTTGGTTAGTTCTGGCTACCTGATGTTGTTGAGATTTGAGAGGTTAACACTGAGTCTTGTGTTAAGTTTCTATTGGGGGTTTCCATGGGTTTCTAACTTAGTGTGTGCCACAACTGATGGTGCATCACCACCACATCAACACACACATGCTTTCTTGTTAGCTGGTATGAATAGCGTGGACCCATGTGGATGCCACGTGGAAGTGAAGTGGATGATAGGTGGGAAATACATGGAAGCTTTAAGGGATTATAACTTATGATTCCATACCTTATATTTTAACATATTTATAGTCGTTGGAAAGCTCTTGATGAGAATATTCCATCTAAGGGATTATATCTAAGAAAGAAGTTGTAATATACCTAACGTATATTACATTTCTTATCATTTAATAATATGTTATAGCTTTGTTATTATGTAAATAGGAATTATAATGTAAATGATAATTCTATGATAAGTCATGACCTTTGTTCTATGATAAGTCACGAACTTTGGCAAGAACATGACTTATCATTCCCCACGTGTATTTATATACACTATTGTATTTCATATGATGTGAAGAAAATATGTAAAATGGATAGTAAATAAAATATTATTTATTATGGATAAATGGAATTATGTTACATGTATTCATGATGTTCTCATGAAGTGGACCACCAAATCCACTTTAGAAACTGGGAGTGAAAGGGGAAATTTTGACATCCCACCAACCTAAGTAAGGGTTAGGGGGTTGAGGGTGCTAAAAAGTGGTATCAGAGCATAATTCAAACAACAGGCTTGAATGGAATAGAAGCATGCCATGAAGATTAAAATTGTAGAAGTAAAAAAGATGAGCATGTTGAACTCTGATGTAATTGGAAAGTAATATATTTGATTTATTTCTCATATAATTTCACAATATCATGCATACCATAAAATTTGTGTCTTTCCTCTGTTGACAATTCATTTATGTTAATACATGCTAACAACAGATTCCGAGTATAATTGGCAGAAGGAACAAATTCTTGATTTTGGAATTATTGAGGCTAATTTAAGCCTTGATGGGTCTAAGAATAATTTATATAATTTTGAAATATGATTGAACTAATAATGACTTGCTATTTTAGCACATAGAATATATCGAGAAGAGGAGAAAAACAATAAGAGTTTGGCACAACTAGATAATGGAAGAGACCTGACATTTCAAAGATGAGGAATTTGATGATAGGAGGGCTAGAGAGACTCCTTTAGATCTAGCAAAAATCATGAGAAGCATGAAGGCTGAATTGAGAAGTTACAGGGATGACAATGAAAATCTCATCAGAGCACAAGAGAAGAAGATAGAGTTAAGTGCAATATTATTGCAAAGTTTGTCTGAAATTCAAATGCACTTGCAACAAGGACTAGTTTCCAGCAATGCAAGAAGACTGTAGTCGGAGAAGTGGTAGAGGGTGCAAAAGGGCTTTGGGAAGAATATTCTTTGTGCTTAAATTCATCAAGAATGGTAACACCACTTTCTTGGTTATGTAGGAAGAATAAAAGCTCTGCATTTTCTTCAACATATAATGTAGTAGTTCAATTGTAGGATCCAACAACAAGTAACCCATTATACACATGACTAAAAGAGAGGCATGATATAATACCTATTTCGTGAAACCCTGTGGTAGTGGCAAGCAATTTATCCAACAATTCTTCCACCACAACATCGACATATTCTTTGGATGTTGTGGTGAACAATACAATTTCATACAACCTTGTGGTGCCCAAATGATGCAACAATTCATCCACTCCTGGCCTCTTCAACACGTAATATGAATGTGTCACACATTGTTGCTCAAAGTTGATTCAATAATCATAGAAGACGGGCACGAGCATCCTACTCGAATGCACCAACGTTCCATACAAATCTAAAACCAACATTTTTATATTTGGATTTCCTTCTTCCATGGGAGGCAAAATTCCCCATGCCTCGTAGTTGGAGAATTGGTCCTTATTATTATCAATCAAAGGCACATGCACATGAGGGGTATTAATATTTGAGGACTATCCTTCTTCTTGGAAAACTACTCCATCTCCATTTTTATTATTATTATTATCATTCAAAGGCACTTGCACGTGAGGCTCGTTAACATTTGAGGATTCTCCTTCTTCTTGGACAACTACTCCATTGACATTACATGTTGAATTCTGGATGCTAGATGTGTATGTCCTGGTTGAATTATATTGAAGATGTGAACGATCTAGCCACAAACTTCTTCCATCATAACCACCATCATCAATATCAAAACCACTTTTGTTGTAACCCAGATCTTTTCTGACGAGGGTTTCATAATATTTTTGATCAAAACCAAGGTGCTGAAAGGAATCACAACTCTCATATTCATCCATGCTACGACTGTCTTCATATTTTTTGTTCTCATCTTCATCCACGCTATGATTGAAGTTGTTACTATCATCATTAGTATTACCATTAATGTTGTGTAGTAAGGAGGACGAAGGAATTATCTTGGTGACCTAGGGGCCCATCTTGGTGATGGAGGGATTCTTTTGATGTTCTTCTTGAAGTGAGATTTGGTTTTGGCAGTAACCCCTCTCTTTTAAGTATGCCAAGAATGCCTTCTCTACTTGTTCTTCTATTATTTCATTCACATAATTCTTCATTTCTTCGAGAGTGTCACTCATATTCTCAATAATGTTTTTTGTGTTTTCAAGTCTGGAATTTATGGTTTCCATACTTAGTCATGAGACTTCAATTTGATGACATATGTTTTTCTCTAATACCACTTGGAAGCATAGAATTGGATATATATAAAATATATATTTAATATTTAATATTTATTATTTGATGTCTTATTCAATGTACAAAAACGTGTATAAATACACGTGAATGAGTAGAGTCACGTATTTTTGTCTTAAAAGACGTGACTTTACATTAAAAGTATAATTATTACAATATTCATTTAATTACTAATTAATGAACATTGTAATATATGTAAGGTATATTACCATGGATGCTTATTCAAGGATGAGAATGCGGCAATATTGTTCTTCCTCAGTGGATAACCACAATCCTACCAGGAAAAATTTGATTTTGATGAGCCTAAGACACTATAGGACACCATCCGAAAGGACAAATACTATTATGATCAATCTAAGCGTAGGCATGAGCCTCTTAAGGACTAGAAAAATAAGGATAAGTATGGGTTCCAAAAGAAAGGATTTAAACCATCCTAATACATGAATCCAAAAAGAGGTGTTTGGTCCAGTCATCCCACTAGAAGTGTATCCAACATAAATTTCCCTCTCAAAGTGGGAAAAAACCAACATAGCAAACAAAAGAAAAGAAGGAGGGGTAACAAAAAAGACCTCTTCAATGATAGGGTTTCATAGAGGAATATCTGTTGAGGGATTTCCCTCATAGGAAACATGATAACAAGATAATCTAGAATGTTCAGGAGGATATTACTGTCAATGATGTAGCCATAGGCATGCCACAGATTTATCCAGTTGTCAAGAATTGATAGGCATACCACCAAGATTTAGTGATAGAGCTAGAATGTATAATTACCAAACAACCCATTTAAATTTTAATTGACCCTTGTTCTAACCTTAGCTATATTTCACCCCAATTTGTTGAATCATGTGTCTTACAGAGAAGTAAGCATGAAAAATCATGGTTAGTTCAACTAGGCACAAGAACCAAGTAAAGTGTGACAAAGATGATTGAAGCTTTCCCATTTGAAATGAATGGATTGCATACACATGCAACCTTGAACCTAATTAGTTTGGGGTTACATGATGTGATGATAGGCGTGGATTGGTTGGCTGCCCACAAAGTAAAATTGTATTGTTTTAACAAATCTCTATAACATTGTGAAGACGATGAAGGAAACAAGAGGATGCTATAGGGAATCCATAAGCCTGTATCAAGAAGGAAAATATCAGTGCCTCAACTCAAGAAGTATAGACAAAAAGAGTGTCCTTTGTATGCAATACAAGTGTTATATTCAACATAAAGCAACAAGATGAAAATTGAAGACCACCCAGTGTTGTATGAATTCAGAGATGTGTTTCCAAAGGAGGTACTTGGATTTCCTCCTAAGAGGGACATTGAATTTTCCATAGAGCTAAAACAAGGAGAAATACTAACATCTAAAGGGCCCTATAGGATGAGGACACCAGAGTTGGTGGAATTAAAATTACAACTAAAAGAGATGATGGATAAAGGATATATTAGGCTGAGTGTGTCCCCATGGGGATAACCAACATTGTTTGTAAAGAAGAAAGATGGTACTCTGTGGCTATGTATCGACTACAAGAAGTTAAATAAGATGACCATCAAGATTACATACCCACTACTTAGAATTGATGATCTTGATTATTAGCTCAAAGGAGCTACAATGTTTTCTAAAATGGAATTGAGGTCTAGATATTATCAAGTCAGAATTAAGGATGAAAACATCCATAAGACCACCTTTAGAACAAGGTATGGAAACTATGAGTTTGTGGTGGTGCTTCAGGCTTACGAATTCACCAGTCGTGTTTATGTGTTTGATGAACAATGTTCTCAACAAGTATTTGGACAAGTTTGACCTTGTGCTCATTGCTGATATTTTGATTTATTCCAGAACCAAGGAAGAACATGAAGAACACCTTAGATTGGTGCTACAAGTTTTAAGGGAACACTAGCTATATGATAAATACAACAATTGTGATTTATTCTAGACGCAGATCCAATATTTGGGTCATGTAATCTCAGAAGATGGAGTGGAAGTAGACCCATAAAATATCAAGGCCATCATGGATTGGCCAACCCCTAGAAATGTATCCAAGGTAAGATAATTTATGAGATTAGCTAGATACTATATGAGGTTTATTAAGGGATTCTCCAAGATTGGTCACCCCATCACTTCACTGCAAAGAAAAGGAGTGAAATTTGTATGGTCAACAGAATGTGAGACCAAATTTCAGTAGATGAAACATCTTTTGACCAATGGAACTGTCCTGAAAATTGCAGACCCTAACAAAGATTTCCTAGTTTGTATAGATGCTTGCAAAGAAGGACTTGGTGGATTCCTCATGCAAGAAGTACTTGCGGTTTTTTACGACTCAAGAAAGATGAATGAGCATGAGCATCGCTATGCTACTCATGACTTGGAACTTGCAACCATCATACATGCTTTGAAGATGCGAAGACATTACCTACTTGGGAGAAGATTTGTCTTGATGATATATCATTGTGGGATGAAATATTTATTTGGACAACCATGTTTAAATGCTAGATAGGTTAGGTGGATGGAACTTATTAGTGAATTTTATTTTTAAATTAGAAACATCAAAGTCAAGGAAAATTGAGTGGAAGATGCACTGATTAGAAGTGTGTAAATGGTACACTTAGCAACAATCATTGTGTGTGACTCTGATATAAAACATAGGTTTAGATTTTCTCTGCACTATGATGAGCATTTTAAGATAATAAAGAACAACCTAAGCTAGTATCCAAGAGGGACGAGCTGCAAAGGATATCAACTCATTGAAGACTGGTTGTTGATTTACACCATCAGATTGTAGATACCCGATTCAATGGAACAAAGGAAGTTAATAGTGGATGATTTTTATAGGAGGCCTTATGTGGGTCATCTGGGTTATCAAAAGATGATAACAACAATAATAAAATTGTATTTCTAGCTGGGAATGAAAAGGGATTTTGCTAAATATATTGTGAAGTGTTTGGATTTCCAACAGGTCAAGGTTGAGCACAAACACCCAACATGATTTCTAGAACCGGTGCAAATTCTAGAATGGAAATGGGAGATTGTATCCATGGAGTTCACAATAGGACTGGCAAGAACAACCAAGTGACATGATGTGATCTTGGTGGTGGTGGATAAGTTGAGTAAGGAAACTCAATTTATTCCAATTAAATCCACTTATAAAGCCATAGATGTTGCTGATATTTTTATAAAGGAAAATTTTAGATTTCATGGCATGCCCAAGCAAATTATTTCAGATCGGGATACTAAGTTGACATCAAAGTTCTAGAAAATGCTATTTGCAAGATTTAGAACACAATTATCCTTCAAAATTGCTTACCATCCTTAAACATATGAGAAGACTGAGAGGGTAAACAAATTTCTATAAGATATGTCAAGGATGCATATTATGCACTAGCCCAATAAGTGGGAAGATTATCTAACCTTGGTAGAATTTTCCTAAAACAATGGCTATGAAGAATCATTAAAAATGAGTCCATTTGAGGCTCTGTATGGTAGAAAGTACATAATTCCAATCTTTTGGGATGATCTGATAGACATGATCAAAATTGGACCTGATATGTTGAATGAGATGGAACGAAAATTACTCAGAATTAAGAAAATTTTTAAAGTGGCTCAAGACAGGCAAAAGGGCTACGTTGATAGTAAAATAACTCATAAAGAGTTCAAGGTGGGGGATCATGTCTATATTAGATTTAATCCTAAAAGGATCTCCCTAAGAATGGTAAATTGTACCAAGATGGTACCTCGCTATTGTAGACCATTTGAAGTCCTAGAAAGGGTGGGAGCAATGACATACCATATTTCTGTACCTCCAATTGTTAGAGCTCATAATGTATTCCATGTATCTTTGTTAAAGAAAAGATTCATGATCATAATAATATTATTGATTGGACTGTGATACACGTGGAACCAGAAGGATATTTCTAGCCCGAGCCTTAATGCATACTTGACATAAAAGAGACATTGCTCTAAACTGAGCTATCGTGCGGATCAAGGTGCAATGGAAGCACTTTGGAGCAGATGAGGCTACATGTGAATTAGAGGATGACATGAAAAAGGCATAGCCATTTTTTATTTTCTGTATAAATCTTTTTATACGATGGTAAAACACCGAGGATGATGTTTCTTTTAAGGGGGAGGGGAACGTAACATCCTGTTTCCCCCCAGTCTGTAATTATGATTAAGATTTAAAGACTGTGACTAATATACATTGTAATTGTGTTTTATGTTTAATGATAAATTTCCAATGAGATGACTGAAGGATGAAGCCTTGAAGTACCGACCATGATACCATGAGTGGGAACTAGTGAGGGGGAATTGGGAATTACCATGTTTTCCCAAAATAATTTAACCTTAACCTAAGAAAAACCTTGATGACTAGATTTGTCTGAAGTACTCTGCCTTCCTTTGGTCACAAGAAAAAAATTCAATGATATTTGACCTGGTGGTTGAAGTAGTTAAGTCTGCCTTCAAAAATGTACAAGGGGAAGCGGTTGGGTCAACTGAAGCAATCAACCAAAAGTACCATAAGTACCCCTTCGATTTGGGATCCTGACTCTCGAAAGCTTATAACATAAGGAATTAGAGGAACCCAAGGAGGAGGGGACCCATTTTTTTTTTATGAGTGAACAAACCTTTTCCCTTTTAGATCACGTAATTTTATGAGTGTTATGCCTTGTGTAACCACTTGTCGCTTTCATGCATGATTTACCAAGCTGATCTATCTCTAGAAACGCATGTCTGACATTGTATACGATATTATGCATGCCATGACGAATAGATGATTCATGCAATGACGAATAAATAGATGTTTCTGAAACACGATGCAATGAGGTACGTTCGTGGCAAACAAAACACTTATTAGTTAGAGTTGGGATAGCGCCTTATATCACCCGACGATAGGATATCCCTGGCTGGATAAAAAGAGGCATGTCCTTGTGGTCTTACACTCGAAACTATTTTATTTGAACCCATATTACATGATTGGTAAAGATAAGAACATATTTAGTTACAAGGTGTGTGTATGTTATGTTCATAACTCACTCATACTATAGCATACCCCTAATTGAAATATAATTAGCAATTATAATTAGTATACTAGGGTAACTAGGCATAATTAATAAACATTTATATATGGCCAACTTTGCATGAAAAGTCACATTTCATAGTGATATTTGTATAAATATGAGAGTTTTCATTGTTGTAGCTCACCCACTTATGAATTAATCAATGTAAATTTACACAAATCTTTGTATACATTTGATTGATTCTCCTGAAGTGGTATATTATTGAGGCTTCCACTATGTTTGAAACCCTTTTTCATATAAATGGAAGAGGCATAAAGTATATATGAGAAAGTATATATGATATATACATTGAAAGTAACAAAACATTTGCTAGCATAATGGAAGAATTCCAATAATTTAACCAATATTTACATAAAACAATAACAAAATAAGTCCAAATTAACTATTTGTGTATCCAGAAAGAAAGGAGTTGGTACTAAATGAAAATAATATAAAATGAACATTGATTCAAGATTCAAAGCATGAACCTTAAGTTCCCAAAATATGTCCAAATTAAATATTCGTGTATCCAGAAAGAAAGGAGTTGGTACTAAATGAAAATAATATTAAATGAACATTGATTCAAGATTCAAAGCATGAACCTTATGTTCCCAAACTTGTAGAGGCTGATGTAGTTGATAATTAGGAATTTAGGGAAAATATGGCTTCAAAGAACGATGATATTGATGAGAAATATATTATGAATTCTCATGAACATTGATTCAAGTTTCCAAGCATGAACCTTAAGTTCCCAAATTTGTAGAGCCTGATGTGGTTGATAATTAAGAATTTGGGGAAAATATGGCTTCAAAGAACATGGATATTGATGAGAAATATATTATGAATTCTCATTGTGAATTTAGAGGTTGTTCTATCAAAACAAATAGGTATGTTGTCGAAATCGAATAGATATTTGAGAACTAGCATTATAAAGCATTATAATTCACTTTTAGTATGGGGAAACAAATGGCTTAACCTTCTAATGTTAGCTAATTTGGGGTAGTGTAGTAGAAATAAATACTACTCTTCTAAGTACTTGTTTGAAACTTTGTTTCCCTCAAATTGGGTATGGATGTCATATTGGTTCGTTGACAAATCTCAGTTTGTTGATAGTGAGGATTGGGCCTATGTGTTATAGCCTAAATTTCCACCTTATAGGCCATAGAGGAAGGCATCACAGGATATAATCCCCAATATATATTTTTCCTAAGGTTTGACCCATTTTGGAGCATTTTTGGAGGCCCTCACGTGAAAACTAGTGGACAACAAACGAGGCCCTCACTAGACACTAGTGGCTCAACAAGTGCGGCATTGCAAGACTTCTAGAATTGAGGAGTTACGAGGTGATAGGCGAGGGATGAGTTGGATATTTGTGTCAACAACCTAGAAACTCACATCATTCGAGTCTATAGTGGTCTATAGAAGATCTAGAATCCTCTCTCAAGCCTCCTCCAAGAGCTAGATAACAAAGGAAAGCCTTGGGCAAGAGGAGGAAGAATTTAGAGTATTGTTATGTTGTCTAACTACAAATGTATCCACCATCACAGACATGAGTCAGTGAGCCTAGACTAACCAAGGATCTACAAGGATAGGCAAGGATAAAGGAGGCTAAAGGAGGATGCATCTTCATCAAGTTGTGGTATGATTTGGTATGCATTCTCCATGATTTATTTATCGATCATTTGGTTTTCCCCTCATATCATTTGTGTTCATTGAATCAATGATAGATACGATTTATTCCTTTATAGATCTAATTAGAATTAGATTGGATCTAGGATTCTAATCCTTAGTAGAGAAGAATATAAGGTTTTGCTTGTATTTTGTATATGGGAAGCAGGTTGTGGAGTTGGGTCTGGTTTTTTAGGACTGCAACAACTGGGAAATACGAAGGACCACCTCAAGAGAGGTATTCAAATATTCCCCATTCTCTAAGATGATTATGAATCTATGTGTGTACGTATAGATCTAGAAAATCCATAAGAATTCTACCCCTTTCCTATCTAGGATTTCTAGGCCAATCCTAGGGAGATCTTATTGATTATTCAGTAAGATTCCTGTGAGTTAAAATTGCATAGCACTATGGTTTGACTTTTCAATATTTAAAATGGTTCCTTTCTTTTGTAAAATCATTCAGGTGACAAGTTTTTGACTTTTTAAGATGACACAATTGCATACATACTCAACATTGATTATCTAAGGGTAAGACAATGCATACAAGGGAAGTGGTAGCCATACTAAAATTGGGGTGCTCCACTCCTATGCCCTAGATTTGTACTCCAAGTGATACTTATTCTTGTGTGCAAGTACACCCTTTCCCCGTATTTTCACATAGGGCATATTTATGGGGACATGTGGTTTCAACCAGATGATGTAGTGACCCTTCTTGAAATGATCAAAACAAACTTGAAAATATCCATTCTTCTAAAAGAAATTCTATATGAAAAACAAAGAGTGGGAAATTAGTTTCACCATTTTGAAGTAGTCTGTCTATTGCTCAACATGGTAGATGCCAACATTTACTCACAATTGACATATCCAATTTATGATTGGAGAATATCAGTTAATGCTACTCTCAAGCTAGAGAATAAATTTCCCTATAATGTAGAATATATCATTCAGGTGAAAACTAATGAAGGAGGTAAATCAAAGATGGAATGTGGTCTTGTTTCATCTAAGAAGTGTGAAAACATACATTCTTTGGTTGTCTATAAGCCTATTTATCTGATAATACTAACAGAAGGTGGATGTAAACTAGAAACAAAGGTTATCCTTCTTTCAGATCCATCATCAGATTCTCTTCTGTCTTTCTTCTAGATGGCTCACCCACAAAGCAATAGGCAATCATAAGTTAGTATGGAGCATGAATTTGGAGAAACAATTTTTACAAGGAAATATATTTGGCTATTTGTACCTTGTTGGGTTTGTAATGCTACTTCCTTTCCCCTAGCATATCGTTTAGTTGATATTGAGACTTCACATAGTTTCAAGATAGATTTTTTTCCCATTATGGGTCATTAAATATGCAAATAAAGATTTAAATCATCCCTTAGATAAAATAAAAAATATTAAAGAAAACATGTGAGGGAATTTAATTAAAATGGAGATTATTACAATCTCTCAAGTTTTCTAGACTCAACATACGAGAGAACTAAGGTGGTGCATTTCTAGTGCTACAATTTGTTAGGAGGTTTGGACATTGGCTATTATTATAACAACGTGGTAGTGAACAACTAAAATGGATTTATTCTATAGATCCTCCGAAATTTATCCAAGTGAACTTTTAAAGAGCTATGTCAATGGATACAGGTGGAGTCAACCTTTCAGTATTTATAGGGAGGGGATACTTCATATTAAATGAAAATGTGAGTTGGATGAAATGCCATTGTATCTATGGACTGAAATATAGAATGAAACTAAACAATCCTAATTTTTAGATAGTTTTTAGTATGCTTATGTACCTAGTCCTTATAGGATTGAAAACCAGTGTGCAATTTTACTTATTCAAGTTTATCAAGCTGGTGGAGATGATGATTCATGTAAGTTTATTCAACCATGCTCTACTATGTCAATTTCCTAGGAATGAGATCATAAAGTTTTATGGAAGCATCAAGATTTGAGGAGATGCTTAGCATAAGTTAGAGGATCTAGGCATTTACCAATGCTATTCATATGCAATACAAGAAATTATGAGTATGTTTTTATTTTGGCATTTTTAGGAGAATGTTAAAATTGAAGCTAAACCTACTCTTGTAGGGACTCTCACTTTAGGGGCTCTACAACATGGAAATTTTACTATAAATGATTACTAGTTAAGATCACCAATGTTTTGGCATGTTAATTAGTGGAGTAGGCATTATAATCAAGTTTCCACCCATTAAAATAATTGTGTTCAACAAAATGATTAAAGAAAAATCCTAAGCCTATGTTACATTTTTATGCAATTTGGTAGAGGCACTTGATGAAGAAAAGAGTCATAAAGGAAACAATAAAATTGTTGGGAAACAAAATGCCATTTCTTGTTTTGAATTTGAGATCTTATAAAAAAGGGAAATGGAAATCAATTTATAGATAGCTTATCAAGAAAATAAGGGGGAGATGATACACTATACTCAAATCTAGTCATCACCTATGAATGGATCTCAAATGTCAAACAAAATGGATAAATAACCCAAGAAATAAGAGATAATCCAAAAGGTAGAAAATAACAATTCGACAAACTCAAGATATGTTTAGGAAAATGATATACTTTGGTACAGGAAACGTCTAGCACTCAAACCAAAAGGTGTCTCAAAGGAAAAACAACGCCCTTAATTCAAGAGAAAATAATAAAGACCTTATCAAGTGGTGAACCTTACCATAATATCAAGGGTGAGTGTAAGCTAATGATGGTCTCTCATGATGCATTAGTGGTAATGTAAATTTGGAAAAACAACACATGTATGTTCCAAAATTTGCACATGTTATTTTTAACATAAAAAACTATTTTAGTAATTTTTCCATAACTTCTTACCCCGATATCCATTTTTGGAGTTCTTTATCTTGTTGAAAATGTCTTGAAGAGATATACAAAGTTTATGTTATGGCCCTTTTATGTTTTTACATAAATAATTTCATATTTTCAAAATAATAGAAAATGGAAGTATGGGCTATGATCAATACCTGAAACCACCACAGAGTCCCTCTAATGAGCACATGAGGGATGGGTTTCAGGGACATGACCATTGTAAGGGGATGAAATCATGAGAATTGGGCTCTAAATAAAGCTTCTAGGTATCATGGTCCATGAACAAGGATTTGAACCACCATGTGGGCCCTCTAAAGGGGATATTTGGTATCCAAGTGGAATATGGTTGCTATTTTAATGCCTTAGATAAAAAATATGGGTCTCAAGGCTTTGCGAATGGGCATTGGAGGAAAATAAGGCCCTTAAGCCCTAGATGAAGCTTCTAGGAACCAAGGGCCATGAACAAGGACAAAAACCACAAACATGCCTTTGATAGGAGATCAATGTACTTAGAGTGGGTTATGGGCACCAATATGAGCTTCTGTGCACTAGGGATGGCTATCGAACCATGGTTTGGGGAATAGTTGAGGGAATTATCCCCTAAGTTAAGTTTCTTAAGCTAATGGGCCATTCTCAAGGCCTTGAATTGCAACATAGGTCCTTTAAAGTGGATATTTGGCATACCAATGGGACGTGGATGCAATTATGAGTTTTTGTATAGTAGGGATGGGTCTTAGGGACTTGACGATTGTCAAGGGAGGAAAACAAAGAGCTTATGCCATAAATGGATCTTCAAGGTTTATTTGCTATGAATGTGACCTCAAACCACAATGCAAGATCTTTAGGGGTGATCTTTTCTCTCCAAATGAATTATGGTACCATTATGATATCTTGCATGATAGGGATGGATCTTAAGGCATTGACCATGGTTAAGGGAAGAAAATAAGGCCCTTTGACCATAAATGAATCTTGTATAGAACTAGAGTTGTAAAAAATGCGATAAACCACATAATGTGTCCTCTATAGGGGATCATTATCCTTCAAGTGAGATATGGGTACCATTATAATGTTTCATGCATGAAGGATGGGTCTTGAGGACTTAACCATGGTTGGGGGAGAAATATAGGGAGTTATAACGTGAATGTATATTATTGGGATAATGGGCAATGATGAAAGCCTTGAACTACAACATAGGCCCTATAAAAGGGTTCTTTTGCATATGAGTGCAATAGGGATTCCATTAGGATTTTTTGTAATGGGGATGGGTTTTAGGGCCTTGATAATTATTTTGGGAGGAAAATAAGGTACTTAATCCATATATGAATCTTATAGGTCTATGGAACATGAAATGTTTCTCAAACCACAAAAAAACCCTCTAGAAAGTACCTTTTACCTTGAGTGGGATATAGGTACCAATAAGAGGTTTTACACATAAGAGATGGCTCTCATGCCTTTCTCCCAAAATGAAGCTTCTATGGCCCTGGTACTTGAGATAGGTATCAAACCACCACAAAAACTTGGATCATTGGCTTCTTGGTGGGATATGGGAATTGGGAAGAGATTTTGCATACTAGACATGGATCTTGGGGACTTGACCATGGGAAATGATGGAAATGACCATGGGAAATAATCTTCTAGGGATCATAATCCACTAATGACACCTTAAACCACCACATAAACCCTCTAGATGGAAACTTTGACCTTAAAAAGAGATATGGGCACTATTAAAAAAAGTTTTAGACACAATGGATGGGTCTCAAGACCTTAGCCATGGCCATAGGAGAAAAATTAAATAAAGGGTCTTAGGACCTCAATGATGATTTTAAGGTTCATGAGCCATGGAAAATTCCTTGAACCACTATAGAGGCCTTTTAGAGGGGATGTTTGGTCTCTAATTGGGATATGGGTACCATTAGGAGGTTTTCTACATTGAGGATGGCTCTCAGGGTCTTGACCATGATAAGGGGAGGGGATAAAGGGCCTCTAATCATATATAACTATTTTAAGGATCTAGTCCATGAAGGTGGACTCCAAGCACCACATAGTCCCTATAAAAGGGGTCTTTGACCTCTTAGTAGGATAGTGGCCTATAAGAGGTTTTTCGTACTAGAAATTGATACTAGGATCATGACTATGGTCAAGTAAGGAAAGAAAGGGGCATATGACCTAAAATAAACTTCTAGGGCTCATGGGACAAAAGGAGGCCTTCGACTACTACACACACACCATTTAGAGGGGATATTTTTCCACCAATTGAGATACATACACCATTAAGAGAACTGGTTTATTAGGGATAGTTCATAAGGCCTTGACCATGGTCATATGGGAACCATTTACAATTTTTTTCCAAACTAGACGATTATTGAGACATAGCCCATGGTCTAAGGATAAAAAATAATGTCTTAGGTACTAAAAGATGATTTTATGGTTCATAGACCATGCATAGGATCTGGAACCACCACAAAAGCCTTGCAAATGAAATCTTTATCCATGTACACCACCTATTTACTCTTTTTTTCATGTTACCACAAGGTTACCTACTTAGTAACCCTATACAATGGAGCCAAAGAGAAAACTTGGTCATGGGAGTTCTCAGGTGAAATCACCATGTGTTCAGGGGGAACCACCATATGTGCACATTTTGGAACATAAGACACCTTTTGGAACCATAAGACACCTTAGCAGATAAGACTTTATAATAGTATCCATATTCCACTTGGAGGTCATAGATTTCCTCCAATGGGCTTGTGTTTTGGTTTGAGGTCATGTTCATGGTTAATGAGACTTATAGATCCATTTATGGTGTATGACCCTTTTTTTCTTCACTTAATTATGATCAAGCTTATTAGACCCATCCCTACTATTCAAAAAGTCATGATCATGTCCATATCTGTAACGACCCCTTCGTTACGTCAATGAATAGCGAAGCACAATAAGAAATTTACAACATCACTTAATTCATATCAATGCAAAATACCTGACATCATAACCTAAGGGACACATGATCACAATATAAAC
>JZKD02S1673340.1:716777-730263 GCA_000966675.3 Picea glauca
AACCATCATGTCAGATCATGTCAACAACATATCATGAAATCAATAGCATATCATCAAAACCACACAATATCACTGTAAATGAAAAAACTCAAATAGCCCACTCCCTGACTCAATCTGGAGTCCAAGGGAGTTCCACCGATGCCTCTGCATCCTCAAGGTCCGAAACCCTGCACACTCAATGAAACTTGAGTCAATAGCACCTGTATATAGCAATAGTAAAAACATCCTATCATCAATCATGACGCATCATCATCAAGGTTAAGTGGTTCATCATCAAAAAATCCAGATCACTTGCGAGCAAGTGTCCTCAAGGAATAAGTTTTGTCAATGCGCTAGAGCGGGATGTTACAATATCACACTTGTATAGAAAAGATCCACTTTAAAGGGTCTTTCTTGTTATTCAAGGCCTTGATTGTGGACAATTAGCTCAAGAAATTTAAATTAGGACCTAATTCCCTTGATTTTTCTCCCAACCATGGTCAAGTACTCAAGACCCATTCCTAGTGCACAAAACCTTATAATGGCACTCATATCACACTCTAAGGACAATGATCTCCTATACATGGCATGTTTGCGGTTGTGTTTTTATTCACTACCCTTAGTCCCTATAACCTTCATTTAGGGCCCAAGGGCCTTATTCTCTTCCCATGCCATTTGTAAGGCCTTGAGACCCATCCCTACTATCCAAGGCATTATAGGAGTAGCCATATTCCACTTAAAGGTTGAAGATCCCTTTTAGAGGGTCCATGTGGTGGTTTGAAGCCTTGTTTATGGCACATGAGCCCTAAAAGCTTCATTTAGAGCCTAATTCGCTTGCTTTTCTCCTCTTACAATGGTTAAGTCCCCAAAACCCATCCCTTATTTGCAAAACATCCTAAGAGAACCCATATTATCACTGGAGGCCAAATATCTCTATTATAAGAACTATGTGGTGGTTTGAGATATTGATCATGGCATAAACACTCATTTTCTATTTTTTTGAAAAGAAGCATTTATCTATGTAAAAGCATGAAAATATCATAGCTCCAAGGGCTAGCTCAAGTGGTTTTGAGCCAGACATGAAGTTATTCCCAATGGAGGAGGTTAGACATCAGGGCCAACGGTTTACCCCGTTTATCATCCACGAAGTGGGGAAGTACTTGGGAGTTTCCCATGCGATATTACCTCAGAAAAAAAACATGAAAATATCATAACATGAACATTGTAGAGCTTTTGAAGACCTTACCAACTAGCTATAGGACACTAAAAATTGATGTTACAGTACAAAGTTATGACAACATTACACAAATATTTTTTTATTTATGTTGCATGTTTGTTTTATAAGGTGCATGTGTGTTTGTGAAACATGTGCATGCTTATTTGAAAAACTTTGTCACGATTTCTATGGTGGTTTGGAAGGCACTGAGGTTGTTTTGTGCACATTTTAAATAATGTGTGTGCGTATGTGTGTTGCTGAGTGAGTGCATTCCCCAATGCCACTTTTTCAACCATGAACTTCATGGGAGTGCCCTAAAGCTACTTGGAAATGGGCAGTATGAAACAACTCATCTTACCAATTCTTTGAGGATGAAATATTTTAGAGAGGAATGACTTGTAGCATTCTTTTCAAGGAAATCCTTGTGGAAAACCCTCCAAAGTGCTTCCCCCTGATCCATAGATGGTAAATAGGGAAAACCATGGACCTTGATGCTAACCCATGAAAGGTTTCACGTCTAGCTCATGACTGTTTGAGTTAATCCTCTTAATTAGAGATAATCTATAGCATACCCCTAATTAAAATAAAACTAGTACACTAAAATAATTGAACATAATTAATAAAAAATAACTAACATTTTATAAAAAATCACATCTCACACTAATAATTATATAAATACAAGAATAAGATATTATTATATTTATAATAACCACTTATAGAGTAATTAATATAACATTTTATAAAATTTAGAATCATATTATACAAATACACACAATTTATACATATTAAAAAATTCATATCAGAATACAATTGATAATTCATCTTAAAAATTAGGTTACTCCATATCATAACAAGTGTTGCATGGAAGTGTAGTCCCTGTCAGGTTGGAATGGGAGTAAATGTGTGGGTTGCAAGTTGCAGTACATGTGGTATCCATGCAGAATTTAGTATTCTCGAATTAGTTTTATTTGAAATTTATCAAAAAATATTAATGTCTGGTACATCAACGAAGGTTCCTAGTATCTAAGTTTGATAGTACATGAAATATTTAATATATAACCATGTAACCCATCAATTACAGAGTCGCGGGTTCACATTTTTCATTTTTCATGTCCAACATGTTCCGTGATATACATTTTGCACCCAACACTTCCGTCATATACATTTTTCACCCAACAATTCTGTCATATACATGAGACTGAGTAATTTATAGAATATTATAACATTGTACCAAGATTTATAGTAATTTATATAATGCTATGTATTGTTATTATACCAAGATTTATAGTAATTTATATAATGCTATGTATTGTTATGATATTCTGTAAATTACTCAGTCTCATGTATATGACGGAATTGTTGGGTGCAAAATGTATATGATGGAAGTGTTGGGTGCAAAATGTATATGACAGAACACGCTGGACATGAAAAATGAAAAATGTGAACCCGCGACTCCGTCAACCCGCACTCTGTAATTGTTGGGTGCAAAATGTATATGACGAAAGTGTTGGGTGCAAAATGTATATCACGGAACAAGATGAACATGAAAAATGAAAAATGTGAACCAACAACTCAACCCGACTTCGTAATTGTTGGGTGCAAAATGTAAAAATGAAAAATAAAAATAAATTTCACCTTTATTATCATAAACAAAATCAAAATTCCAAATTTATATCTAAAAACATTAAAAATAATATTGAATAAAATTTAAATAATTGTTTATACTATTCATTAAGTAAAAAGTGTTATAGCATTATATAAATTACTATAAATCTTGGTACAATGTTATAATATCCCATAAATTACTCAGTCTCATGTATATGATGGAATTGTTGGGTGCACAATGTATATGGTGGAAGTGTTGGGTGAAAAATGTATATCACTGAACAAGTTGGACATGAAAAATGAAAAATGTGAACCCACGACTCGCAAACCCGTGACTCCGTAGTTGTCGGGTGAAAAATGTATATGACTGAAGTGTAGGGTGCAAAATGTATATCACGGAACACGCTGGACATGAAAATTGAAAATTGAAAATAAATTTCACCTTTATTATCATAAACAAAATCAAAATTCCAAAATTCCAAATTTACGTTTAAAAACTTTAAAAATAATATTGAATAAAATTTAAATATTTGTTTATACTATTCATTTTTGGATGACCACAAACCTGCATCTGTCATTACAAAGTGACTTTTGGTTTACCACGAACCAATACAAAAATACTTGACTCACATAAATGACTCAATAAGCTGACAACTCTTTCTTAAACATGCTTAACTGTTTAATGACAATTGGCCTTTGGAGGACCAACTAACTCATGAACTTTATATGAGAGATATTGTTGTACATTTGAAGGCTTTACCTTGTAAAATCCTTTCAACATAAACAAAACATTGTTCCATTCACGAACATCTATCCAAACACATTGGATCTTTATGCAAGGCTTTGAAATTTCTCGATTCCAACACTTATGATCATCATGATTTTTTAGACCACAAATACAACATGCATGTAAATTCCAACATTTTTCCTTTGCATGTACTTTTCTTCCACACTGATTGCAACATTTTTCATGTTTATGCACTTGATTTGTTGTTGAGGATGTAGCTCTCGGTTTTTTGCTTCTACTACTACTTGTACATGTTTCATTTGTTGTCGATGATTCTTCTTTTACAAATTTGATGTCACCATTCATTATGTTGCCTTCATAACCAAGGCATACATTTCTTGGTCTTACATATACTTGTATGTGATTCTGAATACCTTGACAATTCTTTCCTAAACCTTTATCATCATAACCCATTTTATTCAAAAGTTTTGAACCTATTCCCTTTGTGTGCTCTTCATAGCAACCTATTTTATCACCATCAGAATCATCATTTGAAGCATCATCATTTTGAGTCTCAGAACAAGAGAGAGACATATGTACATAAAAAATATTATCATCAACCAAATCACAAAAACTATCAATCAGGTCACTTATATCACATGTTGCATCACACTTCACTTCTGCTTGTTTTAGCTATTTTAGTTCATTTCTAAGTTCTAACAACAATTATCCTTTGTCAATAATTCTTCCTGCAATGATTCTATCAATTTTTCCTTTTGATCTTCAATTTAAAAAATATCATCCATAAATTTATCCAGTGATGTGAACTTTTCTTCTAATGTGTCGATGCATTGTGTAGAGAAACTAGCAAATTCATGATAGAGTTCATTATCTCGTGTTCTAAATTATGCAACTTTTCCAATTATGGATTATTTTGTTCATGTAACATGTCTATTTATTGTAAAGCATTATCAAGATCTTGTTGTAATAGTTCAATTTCTTGATTAGCTGTTTGAAATCTTTTTCCTCCTTTTCTTGTGTTTAAAAATGATTCACGCTCGCTTGTCAAGAATTAATGCAACAAATTGGGTATTAGGTTCAACTAATAATGCACCCATCTTTCAACATACAATGATTATGAGGGTGTCGGGTATAACCGATCATGCACCCAAAGTTAACACTTCAAACCTTGTAACTTGACTCAAACTTCAATTTATTTGACCTTACAAAAATATATTTAACTTGGTTTGACTTAGTTTTGACATAACTTCAACTTCAAACTTTACATCAATAGGCATTTATTCAATGACCAACCTCTCACTCTTTAACTTGACTTGGAATCAAACTTAAAATTTTACATAAAAATATTCTCAACTTAACTTAAACTTTTGATTCATTACACCCAAAATATTCTAATCACACTTGCACTTGATGCTCAACTATTTGAATTGATTCAACACTAACAAATTTCCAAGATTTCATAACATAATCCAGACTTCAACTTTGGACCTTAACAACTCTCATACAATGACTTGAACTTTTACATCAATAGACTCTCAACGTTACTTGACTTTAATTCAACAAAGACTTCAATATGACCCCCTTATGACACCAACAATATGTATTAAACATCGAGGTAAGGAATTTTGAACCTTCTTTCATTTTATCAATAAAGGAAATATATCAATACCTTTACAAGAACAATCCACAATCCTAATATTCATCACTAGGTGTCAAAATATGAAAACCATCTATATTCTATGCACTCTATGCCATGCAAAGTAAATATTTGCATGATCTATTTAATTACTTACAAAAAACCTTTTTGGCGGCATTACTCCTTTCATTCAACTTCCACATGCAAACATTTGTCGTCTTAACCTTGTCTTTGTTTAGATAACCAAAATATATTTCTACAATAACCACTCTCTCTGGCCTTTAACATTTTTTTTAAACATATCTCTTCTAATGTATCTTGTTATATTTGGAGCCATGGGTAATTCTTCACTGGAATATTTTTGTGTTGATTATCTCATGATTTGACATATCTCATGGCCTTTGACATTGTCATTTACAAAAATACAACCTTTGACAACAAAATATTATTTTGTAGCTCTCTAAGCATCACATCCAACATATTTCTCCTCCTTTCACACATATAAAACATATTTGTGATTTGTGGAAATTGTGAATTATAACAAGATCTGTCTATCGGCATACCTGCCGCACTTAAAAAAAACAACTATATGTCACCTGGATATGCGCCCATTTGTCCAACCAATGGAATTGTTGCAAGTCTCTCATTATGCCCTTAGAGATATTTCTAAGATTCTTAGATATTTATTATTATTATTATTGTTGGATCATGTTGTCAGTGATGCCAAAGGTTTAATTAATTGATGTCAAAGGATTGATGTTAAGAAATTGGTTGATGCCAAAGGATGATTGATTTATTGATTGATGATTGATGTCAAATGTAATATGTATTGTCCTAGATGAAGATGGATCAATGAGTTGTCATTGATACATGATGCATAGACGAAGATGAATCAATGTGGTTTCATTGGTATATGATGCATTGTTGGTTTGATGTAAAGATGACTCATTATTGTCTTATCATGGTTGATAAGGTGCACAAATGGATGAAGTCCAAAGTGGTCCCCTTATGGTGAAATCCCTCACGGGAAGACACTTTGCGGTTGAATTATCCTTGAAGTATGGTTGGAGAACCCATGCTTGAATGTGGAATAATGAGATGAAGATCAATGAATTTGTCAGTGGAACTATCCTAGATGGATAGTGCTTGTCATGAAATTTTTGGTGGTATGTGGAATGTCACATAAATCCTCATGGTTTGAGAGTTATAGCCCTACAAAGACGAAAGACCCTCATATGTTGGCTTGAAGCCCGAAGAGGTCAAAGAAGTCAAAGTGCTTGAAAAGAAGAAATTATTATTTAAATGGTGACAAGTCAAGGAGGATTATTTAAATAATAAAGTGAGGTGACAAATTCAAGGAGAAACATTTGAATGATAAAGAAATGGAGAACTTTCTAATTATGGAAA
Organism: Picea glauca; assembly: GCA_000966675.3. Lineage (NCBI taxonomy): Eukaryota > Viridiplantae > Streptophyta > Pinopsida > Pinales > Pinaceae > Picea > Picea glauca. The sequence goes on from JZKD02S1673340.1 coordinate 723,369, forward strand.
GTGCTTAACTCTAAAAATGAGGAAAATAGGTTAAGTGACCTAGAAATGGGTTAAGTGACCTAGAAATAGGTTAAGTGACCTAGAAGTGGGTTAAGTGACCTAGAAGTTGCTTCTAAGGAAGCTACTTGGAGAGTATAAATAAGAGGCAAGGGTCTCTTGTGTAAAGTATCTCTTGTGCATCTAGTGTGAATCTCTTGTGTGCATCTCTTGAGCATGTATTGAAGATGTATTCTAAGAAAAAGGAGATCTGGAGGATCTCATGGACGCATCAAAGTTTTGGCAAGTTTGAGATCATGATGGAAAAAGTCTCGGAAGTTCAGAAACCCTAGTTTCTGAGGTATACACAGGCTGCAGTGAGCCAGGGCGCGTACATACGTGGGATGAATAAGGACATGGCGCATACAATGGATGAAGTCATGAAGATCTGTGTGTGAGCTGGTACCAGGCTCTTGAAGACTGAAGTTGGTTCCAGATATGCATTCTATGGGCTCATATTTGTCATAGAAATTATGGTATGGTTACATTGTTGTCTTGATGGGTACTCTTGCTTGTTGTGTAGTGAATGCTTAAGGCATTCTTGGTATGAATGTTGTGATGTGGTTTGTGTTGGTTGATGGAGTGAGAAACACTCTTATGATTCAGTGTTGATATGATTGCTATAGTATACTGGTTTCTTATACATGATGAGTAACATTCATATTGTATGGTTGAGAAGCATGAGTTAGTTGTTGGAGATCTTGGATGCGTTGTGACTGGTTATGGGTCAGCTTGGACAGTGAAATATAGAAGAGAATGATGAATTGGTTGCAAAGGATTTGAGTTGACATTGAATATAAAACCCTAAGTAAATCAGATGTGATACGCATGCTGTAGTAAAGATTGTCCGTGTACATAAGTGAGTTGTACTACTGGTAGGACACATGCATACACGTGTTGCACTACTTACAAGTCATGTACCTGTTGACAGATTGATATCTATTGAGGATTGTTGCCTCATATCAGTTGGTGCTGAGGGTGTAAGTTGAGTCTTGCATTATAGAGCTGGTGCTCTTGTAGAGTTTTACTCTATTTAGTTGTTGTTGATAACCCAAGGATTGTAGTCCATAATAAAAATAAAATTGTGCATACATCTTGTGTTCTTTGTGTTCCTTGTGGTGATGATTTGTTGATGATATATTGTTGATATATGCTGCTGATATGTGTTCACATTTAACTGGTTATAAATGACAACAATAAGTAATTAGTAAATGGTGATTGCTAACTAATGAGTTTTGTTAAGGGGAAGTTTTGGGAAAAAGAGTCCTACAATGTTCACCCCCCCTCTCAGTGTAGTCGGTGTGTCCAACAATTAGTATCAGATCCGAACTTCACTATAAGTCTTAACAATATTGAAGGATATCCATAGACACACAAATGGATGATGAAGTTCCAATCCTTGATGAGGAAATTTATTCTACATGGAGAATAGAGATGAGAGTACATTTGAAGGAAATGGGAGTGGCTATTTGGAAGGCATCCATTGGTGGATCAGTTTCATTGAAGAACAAGTCAAAGTTTGTAGATCAAAGGGAAGGAAAGAAGAATGATGCATTGGCTCTCAAGATCATTCTTAGTGGACTCTCAAGCCCTATCAAAGAGAGCATGGGACAATGCACTTCCGCCAAGGATCTATGGCTAAATCTAGAGGAGACATATCAAAGCAAGAAAGAAAATATTGAATACCACTCCATCAAGATCATTAAAGGAAAAGAATCATGTGATGATCTTGAAGACAATTCAAATGAAGGCAAAGAATCATGTGATGATGTTGGAAAAAATAAATATTTTGAAGACATTTCAAATGAAGGTAAAGAATCTCCACAAACCCTTGATTGCGATAATTCAAAATGTGATGATGTTGAATTTTTCTCTACAAATGAAGAAGAAAATCTAGAGATAGTTTGTATGGAGCCAATTGATTGTTATCCCATGGAAGAAGTAGAAGAAAAACTATCGTAGCTTAAAGAGATAATTGAAATAATTCTATATGAATATATAAATGACCACTATTATATAGACTATAGCTATCTTTCGGATAACACTAAAAAGTTTCTTAAGAAGAGTCAAAAGAACATCTTGAAGTTAAAGGAAATGCTCAAGGAACAAAAAGAGAGTGATAAGACTCAATTAGATGAAAAGGAAGAAGAGATCACAAGACTAAAGAATGAAAAAGAAGATAAGAAGGTAGATGATGAGATTAGCAAAATTTTCGAAATTGTTTTCCATCTCAAGATCCAAATTGAAGAAGCCAAAAGGGTAGAGGAACTATTGAGGAATCAAATAAATGAAAAGGAATAATCATGTCATAAGTTAGAACCTGAAGTTTTTGATCTTAGAAAGAAAGTAGATAAGTCAAACAAATTCTTGAATAGATGACAAATCTTGAATGAGATCTTGGAAAGTCAAAGATCACCAAATGATAAATTAGGTCTTGGATACAAGAGAGAAGCTACACATGCTGAAGCAAGCACCTCAAAGAAGCATGAGGTAAGTCCTTCACTCTCAAAGGATGAATATAATGTTGCAAGTCAACCATCTACACAATGGAAGGAAAGTTTCAAAAGAATAAAGCAAGGAAGACATCAAGAAGCCATCCTTACACCTCAAAGAAGATGGACACCAAAGAAAATGTATGAAAGTGTTTTTCATGGTCAATGTTATTCATGTAATGAATATGGTCACAAATATTTAAAATGTAGATCTTATGCAAGGAGAAATAATGGAAGATTTCATAACACCATAAGGTGTTGGAGATGTGATAAAGTAGGACACATTGTTGTTCACTGTCACAACATGAGATGCTACAATTGTAGTGGATTTGGCCACAAATCCCAGGATTGTTGGAACACAAGAAGAAATTCCATGATGAGGAATTCATATAGCATGACTAGAAAAAGGAATGGTGTAAGGAAGGGAGACATCTTTGAAAATATGGAAGCTCAGAGGACAATTTCTGAGAAGCATGGACACCCTCAGAAGTGGGTGAAGAAGATCGAACAACCAAAGCAGAATGGAAGCCTTAAGGAAGCTCAAGTGTGTCATCTACTGAAGCATACGCGGGTGATAGTGGTAAGAATCACATACATACGCAGGATGACCTTGAATAGGTCACATACATACGTGAGTTGTCTGTGCAGCAGGCCACATATATGTGGTAAATCCTAGGTAAAAGGGCTATGCACATGGGTTGTAGCTTGATGTGATAGTATAACTCTTTGATGTAGGATCTGACATAGTTTGTTGTAGGTTATGACATTGTTTGCTGCAGGTTTTCATTATTACATATTGGATTATGTAATGTGATGATATAAAATGAAAGGCTATCTTGGATACATGGAAATAACCCATGAATATGGATCGAGGCATTTTCTGTTGAAGAACAATGTTGGTTATGACAATGAAGTTATGGCACCTTGGTTATGTGATATATCTTGATGATGCTAGCTAGATATGTCATTGATCTATTGAAGCACACTATTAGTACATGTATTGTTGGATGCTTAGTATTTGTTGTAGTGAATGGATGATTAAGGCTGATTTGTTGGGGTACATGGCTGGTGCATATTTTGAGTTTCATTGATATATCTTATGATGTATTATTGGAAGATTAATTGATGGATATCTTGGTGCATGCATTTGGCATATGGTTGAACTACATATTGGGACATGTAGTTGGTGAGTTGATGAGATGATCATGTGTACATCATTGATGATTCATAGCTTGATCTATAGTTGATGCATGATTGGTACACTTCTAGTACATTGGTAGAGGCACCTACTAGCAATTTGATTGGCACATGTATTGTGGTGGACTTGGCATACATGCATGATGATTCATTTTGTTGTGGTATTGATGCATGGTTGACATACTTTCTTGGTACAAGTGGTGATACATGTTGATGTACATGTTTGGTACACTCATATATGGTATATGTTTGATGATATGATGAGACACTTGATTGATTGAGATACATGATTGTGACACTTGGTTCATGGTGAAGACATACCATGAATGATATGACAATTGTTATATGCACATGGTTGGCATATTGATAGATGCACATGGTTGACATGTTGGTAGAGGCATATGGTTGATACATTCCATTGATGATATCTTTTGGCACATTGTATGGTGTTGATGTACATGGGTGTTGTGCATGGTGAGCACACATTTTGGTACATGATTGATGTTTTGTTCATTGTTGACATATCTTTTTCTTCATGATGGATGGCATGGCACAAGTTTTGATGCATGGAGAGGTCCAAGGATCACATTGTTTTATGTTCTGGTTGAGCAGTAGCATTTGCAGCATAAGATATTATAGTGGTAGAATATTGCTCATATTGCAGAAAAGTTAGGGGGAGACATACCCATAGGGGGAGTCATTATTATTCCCATGATTATAGGAGGAGATATTTATCAGATGCATACTTGGTAAAATAGCCCTATATTTGAAGAAAGATCACATAGGCATAATTCCAGGGGGAGCGATGGTCACAAGGGGAGAATGAGCGATCTATCTCAACATTACATTAGAGTGATATCCCTTGTTCAAAAGGGGAGAGATTATTCAAAGGAAGATCAAAGAAATTCAAGTAGGGCGAGCAACCCCAAGGAGAGTTCAAGTAGGGGGAGCAACCCCAAGAGGAGAATGATCCTTTGCCATTGATGTCAAAGGGGTATAGATAGTCACATTGATGTGATTGATGAATAATGATGTGGAGAGATAGTCACATTGATGTTATTTATGACTATTGATGTAGAGAAATGCTTTGTCTACATGTTGACATCAATGATTTGTGTTGACATCAATGTTGATATTGCCATCAATGCCAAAGGGGGGTATTGTTGGATCATGTTGTCACTAATTCCAAAGGTTTAATTAATTGATGTCAAGAAATTGGTTGATGCCAAAGGATGATTGATTGATTGATTGATGATTGATGTCAAATGTAATATGTATTGTCCTAGATGAAGATGGATCAATGAGTTGTCATTGATACATGATGCATAGATGAAGATGGATCAATGTGGTTTCATTGGTATATGATGCATTGTTTGTTTAATGTAAAGATGATTCATTATTGTCTTATAATGGTTGATAAGGTACACAAATGGATGAAGTCCAAAGTGGTCCCCTTATGGTGAAATTCCTCACGGGAAGACAATTTGCGGTTGGGTTATCCTTGAAGTATGGTTGGAGAACCCATGCTTGAATGTGGAATAATGAGATGAAGATCAATGGATTTTTCAGAGGAACTATCCTAGATGGATAGTGCTTGTCATACCATTTTTGGTGGTATGTGGAATGTCACATAAATCCTCATGGTTTGAGAGTTATGGCCCTATGAAGATGAAGGACCCTCATACGTTGGCTTGAAGCCCCAAGAGGTAAAAGAAGTCAAAGTTATTGAAAAGAAGAAATTATTATTTAAATGGTGACAAGTCAAGGAGGATTATTTAAATAATAAAATGAGGTGAAAAATTCAAGGATGAATATTTAAATGATAAAGAAATGGAGAATTTTCTAATTATGGAAAGTGGTTAACCCTAAAAATGAGGAAAATAGGTTATGTGACCTAGAAATGGGTTAGGTGACCTAGAAATAGGTTAAGTGACCTAGAAGTGGGTTAAGTGACCTAGAAGTTGCTTCTAAGGAAGCTACTTGGAGAGTATAAATAAGAGGCAAGGGTCTCTTGCGTAAAGTATCTCTTGTGCATCTAGTGTGAATCTCTTGTGTGCTTCTCTTGAGCATGTATTGAAGATATATTTTGAGAGAGAGGAGATCTGGAGGATCTTATGGATGCATCAAAGTTTCAGCAAGTCTGAGATCATGATGACAAAAGTCTCAGAAGTTCATAAACCCTAGTTTCTGAGGTATACGCGGGCTGCAGTGAGCTAGGGCGCATACACACGCAAGCTGAATGAGGACAGGGCACGTGCGGTGGATGAAGTCATGAAGATCTATGTGTGAGATGGTGCCAGGCTCTTGAAGACTGAAGCTAGTTCCATATCTGCATTCTATGGGCTCAGATCTATAATAGAAATTATGGTATGGTTACATTGTTGTCTCGATGGATACTATTGCTTGTTGTGTAGTGAATGCTTAAGGCATTCTTGGTATGGTTGTCATGATGTGGTTTGTGTTGGTTGATGGAGTGAGAAACACTCTTATGATTAAGTGTTGATATGATTTCTATAGTATATTGGTTTCTTATACATGATGAGTAGCATTCCTATTGTATGGTTGAGAAGCATGAGTTAGTTGTTGGAGAGCTTGGATGTGTTGTGACTGGTTATGGGTCAGTTTGGATAGTGAAAGACAAAAGAGAATGATGAATTGGTTGCAAAGGATCTGAGTTGATATTGAAGAGAAAACCCTAAGTAACTCAGTTGTGATATGAAGGCTGTAGTACAGACTGGCCACGTACATACGCAAGCTGTACTATTGGTCGGGCACATACATACGCGTGTTGCACTACTTACAGGTCACGTACGTGTTGATAGATTGATATCTGTTAAGGATTGTTGCTTCATCTCAGTTGGTGCTGAGGGTGTAAGATGAGTCTTGCATTATAGAGCTGGTGCTCTTGTAGATTTGTACTCTATTCAATTGTTGTTGATAACCCAATGATTGTAATTCGTAATAATAATAAAATTGTACATACACCTTGTGTTCTTTGTGTTCCTTGTGGTGATGATTTGTTGATGATATATCGCTGATATATGCTGCTGATATGTGTTCACATTTAACTAGTTATAAATGACAATAATAAGTAATGAGTAAATGGTGATTGCTAACTAATGATTTTTGTGAAGGGGAAGTTTTGGGAAAAAGATTCCTACACTGTTCAC
>JZKD02S1673340.1:730288-743461 GCA_000966675.3 Picea glauca
TGTTCAACAATTACTATGGGATTTTAGATTCTGCTTCTATGTTTTTCTAAAAAAAAGGTGAATCCCTTTATTAGGTAGACAAAGTCCAACTTTGGCTAGTGAGATGAAAATATAGCTTTGTTGGTTGTGGTAAATTTTGACCCATATCCCACTTAAATCCTACTTTACTATGTTGAATCCACTGCCATAAATAATACGAGCGCTACTTTACTATGTTGAATCCAATGTGAAAATTAATACGAGCACAATTTTCACTATTCAACCAAGTTAATGATTGAGAAGAGATATGGTGCGGATAAGAGATCATGACTTGGAATAATTGAGAGCTGAGCTTATCCGACACACCACAACTGAACAATTTTCCATGGTTCTCTTTGTGGAGAATGAATGTTTAAACCAAAGGGAGAAGGGATGACAATTAGGCCATCAATGAACTCCTGTGAAGATTAACAACGACTTCTAATGTTTCCTTTGCATTCCTATGTTTCCTTCTATCGTGGGTGCCACATATTTTGACTTTAATTAAACACCCACATGAATGTTATGCAAGATTAAGAGTTGCATGCAACGATTCCCAAATCCGAGATCGTTAATGTTGTAGATATATGAAAGGATTTCTAGCTAGGAAAAATGGCAGTAAGGACAACTATGTCTTCATCCCATAATCATTTTATGCTTTAGCTGTCAGGTTCGTTGTTAGTGGAGATGCCATTTAAAAGAAAAAAAACATTATTGTAGATAGAGAATATAACTTTGCATTTATTTATTGCTACCGCCTGGGAAATAAGGAGTGCATTTGGAGGGCCAATCACATATCAAAAAATGTTTTCAAATAATTAAAATAAATAACGAAAATCAAATTCTAATGTTCCACCTTGGAAAAATTCATTAATTTTTGGTCAGCGGCTTGATTAATATGCCTTCAACGACATATAAATCATTATATACCATGCCGCAACAGGTATAATAACAGATTATGATAATCAATTTTCCATCATTTTACCTACAATTGTTATGGGTTTTTAAAGGAATCAAATAATAGTTTTATGGTGCACTTACATATCTTATAATTGTTGTATAGATCAAAATGTATTATTTGTTTCTACACAAAGATGGAGTACCAAGTGCAAGGTATAACAATGACGAGCGTTGGCTATCACAACGACAAGATCTATCACCTTCAGTTGAATAAACGACCAACAAACAAAAAAATCATGATCGATTCTATGTCAATGTCATTACAATCCTTTGAGAGGAATCTAATCTACGTGGGACATTCAATTGTGGATTCTTGACGAGAACTGTAGATCGTGTCGAAAATAAGAAGGACAAAGAAGATGTTGAAGGGAATATGAAGGATGTGTTCCATAACCAACTAATCTTGTTGTGAGATTTCCAATATAGCATAACCATCTCCATAACCACCTCCACAATATCTCCATGAATATCTCCATGTGATCTCCATCCCTAATTTCACTCGTTGTCCTCATCTTTCATGATACATAGACTTCTAGAATAACTCTACTTTCATGAACAATAGTTTATCATATCATAAGTATGAATTATTCCTTCACATATTCTTGAAACCATGTTAATGTTTATGCCATTATTATGCCATGATAATAAACATCTCTTCTGGGGTCTTGAACCCAAGTGTGCTATGGGATAATCGGTTCTGCACATAAACAACTACCATTGTTGCTTCTGCCCATAAGCACATAGGAAGATCTTGATCATGGATCATAGTCTTCACAGCTTCCATAATTGTTCTGTTCTTCCTTTCAGCTACACCGTTTTGTTGAGGATTATAGGGAGTAGTGAGTTCCCTCTTGATCCCAACATCTCTACAGAAGTTCATGAACTCTTTTGAGGTATATTCTCCTCCATTATCTGACCTGAGTATCTTAATCTTCCTTTCAAAAAGATTTTCTATCAAGGCTTTAAATTCCTTGAATTTGCTGAATACTTCATCTTTAGATTTCAAGAAATATATCCAGGTCTTGCGAGAATAGTCATCAATGAATGATACATAGTATACATACCAAATAATGGAGGATGATGGCATTGGGCCACACACGTCTGAATGAATGAGTTCCAGTACTCCTTCTGCTTTGCTGTCCCTCTCTGGAAAAGGGTTCTTGATATTCTTCCCTTGCGCACATCCATTGCATATGCCTTCCTGATCACCCTTGAGTTCTGTTAAACCTGTGACAACTTTGCATATGTATGGTAGCACCTTGTAGTTGATTTGGGCCAATCTTCTATGCCAAAGTTCGCATGAGTTTTCAATGGCATGGGTCATGGTAGTCTCTGAGTGACCCTTTAGCTTATATAAGCCATTTTCTTCATTTCCAATGACGATTGCTTCCTTTATGGTTTCTCCTCTGGCCCACATAAGAACTTCTCCATCTATAAAGGCAACTATATAGCCTTTCTTTTCTAAAGATGATATGGAAAGTAAGTTCTTCTTCAAGCCTGGTACATAGAGTATGTCCTTCATCTTTATTGAGTTTTCTGAATATAGCTTGTAGTTTGATTCTCCCACTCCCTTGATGGGATATTGGTAATCATCTCCAAGTGTTACTTTTTTATAAAACTTCTTTTCTGAAATAAAAGAGAGAGTTTTTCTCTTACCCGTCATGTGCTTTTATGCACCACTATCAATGAGCCATGTGTCCTCTCCAGGTGTTACCGATCCTGAGAGGGCCGAGATCAAGAGATGGTCTTTGATCATCTTTGTAGGCGGCTCTTCATCTTCAACTATGTGGGCATGTTGCCTCTTATGTTTCCTCTTGTGTTCTTCTCATCTGACTGGACAAGAATTCGCCTTATGTCCCATCTTATCACAATGATAGCATTGTATAGATGAGAGATCTCTTTTCTTGCGTAGTCCTTTCTTCTAAGATCTCCTTGGATGAGATTCTTTATTATTGGATTTGTTTGATGGCTGAGGCTCTCTATGAGTCTCCCTTTTGAGGTAGGGTTTATTCCTTCATCCTTTGGTGTGGGTGGCTAGGGCTTGATCATCATCCCTAGCTAGTAGCGCTTCACGATTCACTACTCTTGTTTCTTCTTGGATGCATTCTTCCCATAGGCTGTCGAACTTCATTTTCTCCTTTCTGGCACATATCCTCTGGATGAAGGCATCCCAAGGTCTTGTAATACCATTTAGTGTCATCATTATGAGTTTGTCTTCATCTATGGTATCTCCAATAGCTTGTAGCTTTTCTTTGAATTCCGATATTCTGGAGAAGTATTCCTGAATCATTTCTCCTTTCTGCATCCTTGTATTCTTCAGTTGAGTTCTAAGATTCATCTTCCAATTTATGTTCTTTCCTTCATATAGTCTGGTCAAGGCATCAAACATTTATTTTGGGGTCTTCTTGAATGAAATATAAGGGATCAGATGGTCCTTGATTGAATCTGCAATGATTCTTTTGGCCCTTATTGTGTCCTTTTGATGCTTTTCCTTTTCTGCAACATCTTCAGGTTCCGATAATTCTTCCTTGACGAATCTTGATAGATCATTCTCTTTAAGAATGAGGCAAATCCTATACTTCTAGGCACGGAAGTTTTCCACTCCTTCTAACTTGTCAACAAGCTTAATGCTTGCAGACATCTTTACCTAGAGCTAGGAAAATGACCAAAAAATGAAAGTGCTCAAAATCAAAATTTGAACTTACCAGGAGATGCGCTTGGCTGAGGCGAGCTGCCTAGTGTGCTTAGATCTGAGAAAATCCAAAATTTTCCCCTTCAAATCTGATCTGTAGATTTCTGGACTGCTTCTGGTACTTCTGGTACTCTGGTACTTCTAGTACTTCTAGTACTGGTTTTTTGGTACTTCTGGTACTTTTGTGAAACTAGGGTTTCACTTTCTGGGAGATCCAGCCACTGAAAAGGTGCGGTGAAGGTGCCAAAATGATCCTTGGGGGAGGGCAAAACTTTCTAGGTGGTTTTGAAGTTGAAAAGATTCACTTTTGAAAAACCCTAATTTGCAGGTACTACAACAGTGCCATTTTTCTCTTGCGAAATATGATTCCTTCAGGTTGGCTCTGATACCATGTTAATGTTTATGCCATTATTATAGTTCTTTGAATTTCAATAGATAATAGCAACATAAGAAAAAGATCATTGAGAAATACACATTCACAATAGACACAACATTTATTCCGAGAAACCCTCTAGGGGAAGAAAACCCAACAAAACTTCCTTAATATAAATAGCCAATACAATGCCAAGAGATCTCTATGCTAAAATAGAAATTCCTCTCCAAGATATGCGCCATTCTCTCTCTCCTTTGCTAGTAACAGATCCAAACTTGTCTCTCAAACTGAGCAAGTGAGTTGTGTTCAAGTGAGGCACTAGCCTCCTTTATTTATACAAGTTTTGGCACGTGTGAAGTGTCTCTTCACTCGCAGGGCCGACTTCTCAATCTAGGTGGGTTAAACCCACCTTTATTATATTTCTGGGTCTCTTAATTAACTGATGGGGCCGACTTCTTATTCTGCCTATTACAATTGTCTTTTGACCAATCCGCAAATGGGGATTTGGTCCTATTACAATATATGACATGATCAATCCACAATGGGTATTGATCCTATGAATAAAATATCAATAATAATAAGAATACTCTTTGCAGTTACATTATTTCAACATTTTTCAGTTAGGGTTTTATGTGTCCCCATTTGGTGAATATGGGATTTGATATTCGTGCCATCATCTGGGACTTTGATCCATATTTATGAGTGGAATGAAAGGAATAACAGACTAAATACGATAACACAGAGATACAAAGAGCAATAAAATATATCCAGTGAACAATAACTTTTATTGAATAAATAAAATAGGCTAAAACTGCAGAATTGAAAACAAATTGCTCGAATGGTGGTAGCTATCTCTGAGAAGAGATGTGGCTGCTACATGCATCCATATGAGCATAATGATTACAATGAGCCTCTAGAGGCCTTTCTAACATTACTCATGAATTCCAAAACCATAGACATCCAAAAACCTAACCCTAGGAGATGAAATGTCAAAATTTATGTGGGCCCTGATGGGTAAGTTAGTATCTCAACTTCCTGGGGTCGTGAGTTTTGCATATGACCTCCGTTTTATGCATGTGATAGCCTATTGGGAAGTTATTTTCGAGAACTACACATTATGTCATCAAACTTTGACTCTGTCTATAGTTTGACTGTGGAAAGCCAAAACAACATTGTTTAGGGCAACAAAACAGACCTGGAAGTACAAAAAGATGTAATGACATGAAAACTTTCAAAATAATCTAGTTGGATTAGGTGGGTGGCCACCAATCTCCACCTGGAAGTTATGTAGGGGTTCAGACAACCCCAAAGGTGCAGAAACCACAATTACAAAGAATTACAGAAGAACGTGTTGTATTAACAACTATCAAGAGGAGCTAGTTGGAATAGGTGGGTGGCCACAAATATCCACCTGGATCAGTACTATCCCCTTAGGAAGCAATGGTGTTCAATGCATTGAGTGCCCCCATTAGGTAAGGAATATTTTACTGAATTTTTCCCTGGGTGAGCCAGTTGCCTTAGTGTAGGAGTTTCTCTGCCTTAACAACCTGATAAAGTTGGATCCTCTGCTGGTGAGTGCCCTTGACTTGTGTGTCCACTATATGATCAGTGGATGTATGTTCCATGTAGTCAGGGTTGAGATATGTTGGTGTCAACTGTTCTACGATCTCTGAGGTGTCCAATAATGGTAGAAAATATGGCCAAAGGAGGTCCACATTGAACATTAGGTGCAAGCCAAGGAAGGGTGGAGTGTTGAGCTCAAAAGCATTGCTACCCACAACCTTGGTGATAGTGTAAGTCCCATAGCGAAGTGGGAGGAGATTTCGATGGGGCCTTGTAAGGCGTTATTTATGAAAATGTAATCGGACCTTGTCTCCCACCTGAAACTGGTGCAGTACCCGGTGTTTATCATGGCACTGCTTGTACTTAGCATTGGATTTTTGCAAAGTTGGTGGATATGCTAAATCTTCTCAATGAATATGGTTTCTTTGTTTACCTCAGACTTAACATGGGAAGATTCTTCCTGTGTGGTTTCAAGAGGTAGTGCAACATCAATGGGACCCAAGGGTTGGAATCCCAACCCCACCTGAAATGGGCTATGGAAAGTGGAGCTATGGAGAGCCCTGTTGTAGATGTACTGAACATAGGGAATACTCTCATCCCATGTACATGGAGCCTTGATTCTTGATGTCTGGCTTGGAAATGGCATAGGTAGTGAAAAATATGATATACTTGCTGACATCTTGTCGAAGTTTTGGCCAATAAATTTTTTTTTGTAGAATGACTACAATTTTCTCCATGCCAAAATGTCTTGCCATCTGACTGTAGTGAGCCTCACAAATCCGCTTTGCACGGTCTCTTGTGGGAACAAAAAGGTGGCCTAAATGGCATAATAGTCCATCCTAGATGTGAAAATCAGTGACATTCTCTCCTGTACCCAAGAGCTGATAGGTGGTGGAAATTTTAGGGTCACATTGATAAAGTTAGGGCCACTCAGATGTCTCATGCCCACAAGAATAGAGCACTGTGTTGAGTGAAACAATTGGAGGGAGACTGAGGTAGTTAGAGACACGATTTGTGCTCCCTGTTTTATACTTGATGTTGAGATGGAATTGATGTAGGTATGTGGACCACTTTTTATGGTAGTCTTTCTGCAACTTCCCTTGTGTCTGTATGAACTGCAGAGGCTTGTGATCAATGTGGATGATTGTCTCCTTTCCTAGAATTTAATGTTTCCATTTAATACATGATTGCACAATGGAATACATTTCTTTTTCATAGGTGGGGTATTTTCGAACAATATCTGAGAGTGTCTCACTATGGTATGTGACTTGATGAACATGTTGAGTGAGAACTATGCCTAGAACATAGTGAGAGACATCAATCTCAATCTCTAATGATTGTTGAAGATCAGGTAAGGAGAGTACTAGAGATGATCACAAGCGATGCTTCAGATCATCAAATTCTTGTTGTTGTGCCTATCCCCATGCAAACGTTTCCCTACCACTGCCCTTGGTTACTTGGTTGAGGGCCCATGCAATATGGGAGAATCCCAACATGAACCATCGGTAGAAGTTGAAAAGTCCCAAGAAGCTTTGAAGCTCGGTTAGTATGGTCAGGGATGGCTATTCAAAAATGAATTGGATCTTAGCTGGATCTACATGTACCCCATGCTCATTAACAATGTAGCCCAAGTATTGGAATCTGTTCATGCCAAAGGAGCATTTTTCCAAGTTGGCATATAGCTTGTGCTGTCGCAGAGTGCTCAAATTTTTTTGAATATGCTGCATGTGCTCCTCCCAAGTTCTGTTGAAGATGAGGATATCATCCATTTATACCACCACAAAAGAGTTGGTGAAGGGTATCAATACATGATCTATCAATTTCATGAAAGTTGTTGGTGCATTTGTTAAGCCAAAGGGCATGACCAACCATTCAAAGAGACCTTCATTAGATTTGAAAGTTGTATTCCATAAATCAGTTGGTTCGATGGGAACTTGGTGGTAGCCAGACTTTAGGTCAATCTTGTTGAAGAAATTTCCCCCCTTGAGTTGGTCAAGAAGGTCATCAATTTGGGGAATTGGATACCGGTTCTGAACTGTGATTTTGTTTAATGCTCTGTAATCAATGTAGAGTCTACGGGTCCTGTGTTTCTTCTGCACCAGGACAATCAATCTTCTATAAGGGAAGGAGATGGCTCAGATGTGTCCCTTTTGAAGCAACTCTTGGATCTGGCACTTGATTTTGTTATTTTCCATCAACAGGCGATGATAGACTGGTCCATTAGGTAGTGGTGCACTGGGGGTTAGATAAATTGGATGCTTGACTTGGCAGTGCATTGGTACTCCGGTGGGTGAGGAGAATATGTCTTTGTACTCTTCCAGGATCTCGTCCACTTGTGTCTACTGCAAAGAGAGGCTCTGTGTAGAGGTCACGGATGTACTGACGACCTTTTTCTTACTGTGAGCATGGATCACAAAGAAGACAAACTTCCCGTTCTGTGAAATGACCTTATTGCATTGCTTAGTAGAGATTAAATAAATAGAGGCAGGTGGTGCTACCTCTGGTATCCTGTACAATTTTCTACCAAAAGTAATAATAACATTGCGGGGTCTAGAATCATACACAACATGTTGCTTCCACATATATGGCTGACCTAAAATAACTTCACAAACTTCAAGGGGAGAAATATCACACAATACCTTGTCTTTAAAGGGATTGATGTTGTAGGGTAGTTGAAATTGTTGGCTGACATGGAGATCTCATCCTTGGTGAAGCCAACCGATGGTGTAGGGATGCAAGTGTGATGTTATCGGTAGGTCTAGCCGCTTGACGACCTCTATTGAAATTAGGTTATTCTTGCTATCGCTATCGACAATGAAATGAAGCAGAGTCCCCTTTACTCACATCTTTGAGTGAAAGAGGCGTTCCCCTTCCTCTGGTTCTTCTAGTTCACTTGGTTGGACTTTGGTGGTAGTGACAGTGGCACTCAGTTTAGGATCAATGATCTGCTTCCCACTTTCTGGATTGGATTCTGAGTCCGAATCTTCCTCCGACTCAGAAGATTTCAGATCAGCCACCAGTGACTTCTTGGAGCAACATTCTTTGGTGTTGTGCCAAGGGATTTTATGGTATTCACACCATTTTCCCGTGTCCTTATTCAACTTCTCATTAACCTTCTTCTGTTGCATCTTAGATTGGTTTTCTTGAGAGAGACCATCTTTTCTTTGTCCATTTTTTTTGTGGGTTGGGGCCACCTTTGCCCTGCTTTGGTTGTGAGGAGTTTGCAGATCCAAACTCTTGCTTCTTCTGCTTAAATTTATGCTCGATCTTGAAAACATACTTATAAGTTGCACCTAATAATTTGATGTCCAGAAAATCCATTTATGTTTGAATGTATCAATGTAGACAATTGCGGTATTTGAGCATCATATGCCATTAAAAATCTTTGATACCAAATTTGGTGCACAGGGTATGGAAAATATTGGTGAAATATGGTATTGTATGGTCCCTTTCTTGACGCAACATGGTCCATCTTGTGTACTG
Organism: Picea glauca; assembly: GCA_000966675.3. NCBI lineage: Eukaryota > Viridiplantae > Streptophyta > Pinopsida > Pinales > Pinaceae > Picea > Picea glauca. The sequence goes on from JZKD02S1673340.1 coordinate 739,378, forward strand.
GTCCTCGTAGCTTCCAACATGGTAGTATTGTTCTTTAATGGTATCCCTGAAGGAATCCCATGTGGGGGCGACCACAAATATTGTAGATTCCTCTATGGCCCTTTGCTCAGAGTAAGTATCCCACCAGTCCTTAACATGGGGGATGGCCTTAAGGAGTGCAAAAGTAATCTTTTACCTGTCGAAAAAATTGTGGACCAAAAAATACCCTTTGAGTAGATTCAACCATTTATCTACACCATTCGCATCTATCAATCGTTCAAATAATGGAATACAAAATTTACTTGTACCTTGAAGGGGGTTGCATGGTTTCTTGATGAATATGCGTCTCTTGTGGGAAGCCACCGAAGGATCTGTGCAAAGTTGTCCATCATTTCGTTCCTTTGTCATGCAAGGGCTTCCTTGAGAAATTTTTTAAAAGGATCTCCTTCTCCATCAACTTTCTTCTCGGCCCCGATGGGTTTTTTTTAGGCTTTAGATGGTCGATCTTGCAAAGGATCGATTGGTTCGAGTCCCAACTTCTTGTACCCAGATCTTGTCGAGGACATGCATGAAGAAAAATAAATGAAGAGCAAAACGCTTTGATACCATTGTACCAGATTTATGAGCGTAACAAAAGGAATAAAAAATTGAATAGAATAACATAGAGATACAGAGAAAAACAAAAGATATCCAGTGAAGAATAACTTCTATTGAATAAATAAAATAGGATAAAACTATAAAATTGTAGAACTGAAAACAACTTTCTCGAATGGTGGTAGCTATTTCTGATAAGAGATGTGGCTACTACATGCATCTGTTTGAGAAGAATGACTATAATGACGCTTCAAAGGGATTTTTAACATTACTCATGGATTCCAAGACCATAAACATCCAAAAACCTAACCCTAGGAGATGAAATGCCAAATTTTATGTGGGCTCCGATGGGTAAGTTGGTACCTCAACTTCTCAGAGTCATAACTTTTGCACACAACCTCCATTTTAGGCACATGATAGCCCATTGGAAAGGTATTTCCGAGAAATACACATTATGCTATCAAACTCTGACTCTGTCTAGAGTTTGACTATGAAAAACCAAAAAAACATTGTTTAGGGCCCCAAAACGGACCTGGAAGTACACAAAGATGTACTAACATGAAAAAATCCAAAATAATCCATTTGGATTAGGTGGGTGGCCACCAATATCCACCTAGATCAGACCCACTTTAGAAGTTTATAAATTTGAATAAATAAATGATTTTCCAAAAATAACTTGTTTCCAAGACCAAAAATAGTCTCGACTGTAATTTAATTTTTAGGGCCTAATAACCGATATTTAAGCCATTGACACCACTTCCAATGTTTTTTTGATCTCTTTACCTTTTTTACTAGCTCTCGTTTTCTCAAATAAAATGTCGAGATCAAAAGTTACGATCTTTGGAAGATGGAGACTCAAACATCATTGATCTGTCCTTGTGAGATATGGGCATTTGATGTGAAAATTCGACTTTCTTTATCCCACATTCATTGTGGGAAGTTTCTCATGACTTGTTTATAAATAAATTTCAACTCCATGTTATTTGTGAATGAAGTAGAGAGATCAAAAAAATTCCACGTAGCTTGTGCGCAAAGTATCTTTTGACCACCACATCATCACCCACTCATTATGCCAAGTCATTGTCCAATCATCTATTTCAATCCATGTGTCACCCGGGGGTAGGTCCACATCACTAGCATGTGTCACTGAGGGATAGGTTCACCTCACTGCCATGTGTTATCCAGGGATAGGTCCACATCATTTCCATGCGTCATATAGGGATAGGTCCACCTCACTACTGCCTCTCCACGTATAATTGGTATTCACTACCATGTGTCATTGGGAGGTGTGCCCAAGAAAAGGGGGAAGAAACTTAGGATAATAAATAATATTAAAAAAAATTAAATGAACTGTTTTCCGAGTTACGAGAGTATGAAGTAGGGAGGGAGCATGAGCTAGGGATGCAAAGGTAGGGATGAGTAAGAAAAGGTCAAGGGATAATGATGCAAAAAATGGGGGTGCAAATTGACAAAGTAGGGAGGGAGCATGAGGTAGGGATGAGTAAGAAAAGGTCAAGGGATAAAGATGCAAAAAATGGAGGTGCAAATTGAGGGTCGTGGGATGAGGTAAAAAGGTAAATGAAGGGGAAGGTTGTCTGACATCCACAATGGAATACTTAGTGTAAAAAGGAGTCAAACGTGGTAAGTAATGAAAAATGACTAAGTGTTGGGGAGGTAAGTAGTCGTGAAAGAAATGAAATGGAAATGAAATATGAGATATAGAAAATAGAAATATGGAAAAATAAAATGGAAAAAAGGAAAAATGAAAAAGGAAAAGGAAAAGGAAAATGGAAAATGGATATGGAAAATGGAAATATGAAAATGAAAATGAAAATGGAGATGGAAATGAAAATGGAAATGGTTAAATGTGGAAATAGTTGTTTAACATGGAAAGTGAGGAAAATGACTAAGTAATAGAGAATAGGAAAATAACTACGGGGTGGTAGTACATAGATGATTGACGAAGAGGTAGTAGTATAGAGATGATTGATGAATACAGGGTAGTAGTATAGAGATGATTGATGAATACAGGGTAGTAGTATAGAGATGATTGACGAAATAGAGATGAGTGAGGAAATTGGCATATCTTGGGCATATGACCTCTGTTTGAGAACTGAAGTTGATTAGAAACTTGTTGGGTCTTCACAATCAATAGTTGAATATTATTTGGACCTTTCCAAGTTCAACCATTTTTTGGTCTCTATTTGATGGGTCAAAACACATCAACACATTCCCTTGTTTTCCTCCCCTTACAATGGTCAAGTCCCCAAAATTGATCCCTCATGTGCAAAAACTCCTAAGAGAACCCATATTATCATTGGAGGTCAAGTATTCATGTTAGAGGGACTATGTGGTGGTTAGAGATATCGATCATGTCTTGCAATTTCATTTTATATTATTAAAAAAAAACAATTATCTACATAGAAACATGAAAATATCATACCATGAACATTGTAGATATTTTCAAGAACCTATCAACAAGCTATATAACACTAAAAATGGACGTAGGAGTAAAAACCGATGGCAAAATTATGAAAATATTTTTTTTTGTATGTTGCAGTGTGTTTCGTAATGTGCATGCATCATTAGTGTGTGCACATCCTTATTTGGCTGACTTTGTGGTGGATTGGAAGGAATTGAGGTTGTTGTAAAAAGAATATGCACATGTTTTAAACAACATGTGCATTTTCCTATGTGAGCTCATTCCCGAATTCCCCATTGCCACTTTTTCAATCATCAACTTCATGGTAGCCCCTTGAAGCTACTTGGAAGGGAGAATGAAAAATTCAAATCAAAGCAATTCATGTTACTAATGCTTTGAGGATGCACTACAGTAAGATGGATGACTTGTAACATACCACTAATTAGAATAAAATTAGTATACTAAGTTAATTAGACTTAATTAGTAAACATTTATAAATGATCAAGACCTTATGAAAATCACGTATCTCATTGATATTTAGACAAATACAAGAGCCATACATTGTTGTATTTGGCCCATTTATAAAGTAATCAATACAAACACATTAGAAATATGAATTTAAATACAAATTATACAAACTTGAACATGATTTGTAATACAAAAAATATTAAAAAAAATGTATTTTTATTTGAGATAAACAAAAATACAATACTTAGGGTGCTCTAGGAACAATCCAAACAAGATTATCAAAATAAATATAGATTTGAAAGGAGTTTAGAAATGTTAAATGAAAACTATGACCCAAACAAAGTGATTAGACATTGTCTTTAATTGATATGTTAGTGGAAAGAAACAATTATTTTGTATTGGAGACTTCCTTTTACCCAATTAATGACCATAGATGAATCACCCAACCATGACTTGAAGCTTATCAATTAGTGTATCCAAAAGAGATTTAAGTAAGTAGAATAAGGCCTTGAATTGCCTTGATTATTTGTTCCTCTTCCTACATTAACTTTGACATGAATTATCCATCAAACTATTCCCATGCTAAAGATTTGTCCACTTGTATCTCTGATAGATTTCTCT